>QRFJ01004291.1:0-113277 GCA_006176705.1 Cocos nucifera | reverse complement strand
TTAAACTAAAAAAAATGTCAATTCATGGTTAGAGAGGGTATAGTCCTCGATCATGTGATTTCAAAGAGGGGCATAGAAGTGGATAAAGCTAATGTAGATTTAATTGAAAACCTTCCACCATCAAAATCAGTAAAAGAAATTTGTTGTTTCCTCGAACATGCTAGTTTTTATAGATGATTTATCAAAAATTTTAGTAAAGTGGCTCGACCATTAACTAGCTTGCTAATTAAAGATGTTAAATTTGATTTCACACCTGAATGTCTCAAGTTCTTTGAACATTTAAAGAAGAAATTGACTTTGGCTCTAATAAGCATCATAAATTCACCAATAAAAGTATTAATTTATTAATTAATTTATATTAATTTTTAAGAATTATTAATCAATTTATATATAATTTTTAAAAAATTCATATTTTTATTAATTAAAAAATTAATTAAAAAATAATAAAAAATAATAAAAATTAAAAAATAAAATTTTATTATCAATAAAAAGAGCTCATTTTTCTGATCACAACAAAATAAATTTCAAGTAAAACGAAGCTAAAATAAAAAAGATATAAATTTTTAAAAATATAAAATAAATAAAAATTAAATAAAAAAGAAAATGGCTCAGCCGGCTCCGCAAGCCGAGCCACCAAGCCAAGCCGAGCCACCAAGCCAAGCCAAGCCATCAAAGCCGACTCAGCCATTGAAGCCATCAGCCGGTCCACGATCCAGGCGTGGACCGCCAGCTCAGCAAAATCCGGCGAATCAGAGCTTGCCACGTGGTGGACCTAGACCCCTAAAGGGTCTACAGAAATTTATCGCGGCTCACAAGGGTAATTTAGTCTTTTCGCCCGATAACAGTGGCGCTGATTGGTTGCGGTGTGCGGTGCGGCCGGTCCACGCGGTCCATGGGAACAGTGATTGCGCGATCGGACGGATGTGGTTGTTTGCGGTCAGGATCGGACGGCTGTGGTTGCTTCCGAATTTTATTCAGCTACAAACATCATGCGGATCACCATCGGACGGCAGCGCTCGATCCAGGCGATGATCCGACGGTCCAGAAAGCTCCCGACGGTGATCAAACTCTCAGGCGCATGATTTGCGGCCAGATTTCCTCCATCAAGCGCGATCCAACGGCCAGAATTTAATCCGACCCGATCTGAGCTTGATCTGCATCCGATTTTGATGATTTTTGGACCGTTGGATTCCTATTGAACGGCTGGATTTTATCAGATTTATCAGAGACATATCAGAGCTATTTTAATTCAAATTTTATTCAAATTTTGATGATTACAAAGTTCATTAGTCCCACATTGCCTTTAGAAAAAAATATCCAGCCCTCCTAGCTCTATAAAAAGGACCCTAGGCCTCCAAAAATCAATATCTCCGATCAAGGTGAAGCTTTGGTACAGGGCGAAGCCAGGCTATGGGTTAAAGGCTGCTTCGAAGCAACGGATGCCGAGAAGAAGAGCCGAGCTTCTACACCATCTTTCTGCCAATGCCGATCCAAGATCAGAGATCAGGCTATTTTATTTTATTTTTTCTTTTTAAATTCTTATGTATTTAAATTTTAAAATTTTAATTAATAAAAATTTTATTTTTGCATTTTAATTTTTTACTTTTTATTTTTATTATAATTTAATTTCTGCACTTTAAATTATTTTTATTGCTTTGCAAGTAGATGCTAAGATCTAACTAATAGATCTTAGTACCAAGTTTAAATTTCCTGCACCTTTTAATTAATTTTTTAATTTTCCGACTTCACTTTTGATTCCTAAAAACTCAAATTTTTTTTTTCTTTTTTTTTTAAAAAATCAAAGATTTCAAATCTAAAAACACTACCTTCCCTGTGGATTCGACCCGACTCACTACTATCTACGCATTTTCAATGATTTTAAGAAGTCGGATTAAACTGATAAACACGGTGTCTTAACGACAACATCGCGTTCCTATCAAGTTTTTGGCACCGTTGCCGGGGAAGGAATAGATGCTATTTTTTTTTTTGATTTCTTTGATTTTTTTAATAAATTATAAATTATATTTTTTTAATATTGCTTACTAATTTTTTTTTATTTATTTTGTAGAAAAAAAAAGAGAAAACGAAGAAAGCATCAAATTTTGGTGAGATCAATCCTAACCCTAGTCCTCTTTTCTTTTTATTTATTTATTTATTTATTTTATTTTTAAATTAATTTAAAAAAATATTCATTTAAACCTAATTAAAAGCCTCATGATAAGATTAGAAATCCCTAACTGTTTAGAGCATGCATCATATTAGTTTTATTTTTATTTTTATTTTTATTTTTTTTTTTTGGTGATTGCTGGAAGGCAAGGTAAGCCTTTCAGAATTCAATTAGTTGCATGCATCTAGTTTAAATTGCATAAAACCCTTTGATTGAATTTTTTTTTTCTTCGTGCATATTCATATTAAATCAAATTAAGGGCACAACCCAATTAAACAAGATAAGGTGGGGATTTGATCACCCTTCCTTAGCCCACAAACAACCAACCAACATCCTGCATTGACCTAAGCCTTTAAATTTTAAAATCAATTAGACATCAACCCTAGGAACTCGAGCTCAATAGGACAAGGAATCCTAAGAGTTGAACCGGGTTAGGATAAGTCAATTTGACTGGTGTCTAGGAAAGTGGTTCAGGGACGACTGGGCCCGAAGGAAGGTGGTTTCTAATTGGTTCCGTTCGCTTACCTGGCCAAGCATAATTGGTGTCTAAGGCAAGCAACGGGGGGACTCCCACCGACCTTACACTTACCTGGCTAGTTGATTGGCTAATCCTACACTTGGAGGGCTTGAAGGTGACCTTGGCAGTTAGGAGCTGTCTAGATCTAGGATAACCCTTAGTCAGGATTGATTGACCAACTTGATTGCTAACCAACATTAAATCTAATTAAACCTAATTCTTCTCTTTCTTCTTAGTTCTAGGACTCCTTAGGATCCTCTTCTTTAGAACTTTTCTTTCTTTCTTTTTTTTTCTCCTCTAAAAAAATAAAATAAAATAAAATAAAAATTAAATTTAACTAACTAAAAAAATATTAAAAAAATTAATTTAAATTAAAATTAATAAATAAAATAATTAATCTTTAATATAATAAAATAATAATAAAAAATATAAAAAAAATTCTAAAATTTTTTTTTGAACCATACATTAGGGTTGCACTAATACATGCATATGGTAGGAAATCACTTTTTTCTGATTTAGTTGAACTTAATTCCACATTAAACATAATAATCAAATGGCTAATATGAATCTAATAGTCCAAAAATTAGATAAAGTTGACCTTCTTGCTCAGAAAATAGATCAACTCCTAATCCCTAGGTCAACAATCTCCTGCACAATTCACATCATCTTCTAATTATCAGGAGAATTATTCAATCTGTGCTAGTCCAACCCATCATGTAAGTGAATGTCCTATGACTGCACAGTTTCCATATTTTATCCAAGAACAAGTTCAAGCTACTCAAGGATACTCCAAATTGATTAATGATCCCATTTTCAAATTCATATAATTCAGATTGGAGTAACTTTAATTTTTCTTGGACATCCCAACAGACTCAGGCTCAGACCCAAATTTCACTTGAGCAAAATTATCAAAATTATGCCTATAATAATGGTCAGCCTAGTCAGTTTAACCAGCCATCATATTATAATCAGCCTTCATACCCACCTCCTCAACAGACCAATCTAGCTGATGATAGATTTAACCAACTTCAACAATTAATTCTAACTCAACAGCAATCTATCGCCAGACTAGAAGCTCAAATAGGATAATTAGTTGAGTCTAACATGAGGAGAGAACTAGATCAACTACCGAACCTACCAATTTCAAACAACCCACCTAATGACCACCAACCACCTGGATTAAATTATCAATCTAATGTTTCATCTAAGAATCTCCAATTTGAGAATACCAAAGTAATTCCTGAACTTAAAAGCTATAGGATTCTTATGGACCCATACCAAGACCAGGTGAGAGAGGCTAGTACTGATGCTAGCCAAAATGAAAAATTTAGAGGAACTGGTTAGTACTGAGACTAACCACATAGAAGAACCCAAGCCAGGAATTAGTACTGATGCTAGTTCCAGTTTAAATGAGATAGAAATAAGGGAAAAAAAGAGAATAGATGATTTACCCGAGACTTATAAACCTAATGTCCTATTCCCTTCAACCCTAGAAGCTGGTTCTTCTTATAAAAATCAAAAGGCATGTAATGAAATGTCAATGGAGTTGTTTAAGCAGGATCACATTAATTTACCTCCAGAATTAAAACCGCCTTTAGTCACCATTCCAGCACCCATTGAATCAAACTTAACTCCTAAAACTCCATTCATGAGCATTTTAGAAAAACAAATAGGAGAAATTCTTAATAAACATGGGTCTGAGAATGGAATCATAAATTATATCCCTAAAATTAACAAAGATTATATCAATAATGGGATTATAAATCAACTTTCTGAGATTGGCAATCCAAAACCATTGGAATTTGTCAATCCAATATTCGACACAGGATAGTGAGCTACATTGTGTCTGGCTGAAGACGGTAAACTTAGCGCTTGTTGGGAGGCAACCCAATATTTAGTTTTTATCTAATTTATCTTTTTAGTTTATTTTCTTTTTAGGATAATTTGAATAAGTTGGAGGGAGAGCTCAAATTTTCAAAGGCATGTGCTGGACCAAAATATATATATATATAAATATAATAAATAAATATACTGAGTTAGGTGTATTCTTCCATGTTTTTTATTACATCCTTTATTTTTTCTTCTTCTCCATTGAGGACAATGTCGATTAAGTTGGGGGAGAGAAAAATAAAAATTTTAAAATTTTAAGTCCTCGAAAAAGTTAGTATTTAGTATTTAGATACCTGATTATGCTTAAGAATCGAATTAAACTAAGCATTTTTAAAAAAAAATTGATGCACAGATCAGAGAATCTATGAGATATTGAGGAATCAAGTATTAAGAAAATTCAATAAAGAGTTAAGTCCAGAACATAAAAAATTTTTTTCTTGGAGCATTTCTAATTATTTCTACTAGCATCAAAGAAAAGTCTACTTTTTATAGGCTTGTGTAGGGTAACTATACGTTTCTTCATATAAAAATTTATTTTAATAAAATAGTTTTCCAAGTACTTCTCACTGAGTAACCGGGCCTCTTTGCCTAAGCAAGCATTGAGTTTCGCATCAAAAGGTGGGAAGGGCAAAGAAGCTCGTTGTAAAGCTAGTCTTAACTCGTAGCCTATTTGATTCGAGCTAGTAAGCCCGAGGGGTATTCTATACCTAGTGCCCTAAAGCCAACTGGTTTGGGAGTCATTGGCCCAAGACTCGCTACATGGATCAAATAGAAAGCTTAAGGAGTTAAGACACTCAATAGTGGTACAACGTTAAAAAAAAAAAAAAAAAAAAAAAAAAAAATTGGTTTTCCCACCAAGTAACCGGGTCCCGTTGCCTAAGTAAGCAATGATATTCGCATCAAAAAGTGGGCAATGTGAAAAATAAAAATTAATAAATGAAGGATGGAAGTAGCAATACACCTGCCTATATGAAAGTTTAGACAAATCAGAGATAAAAGTGGAATAATTTAGAAAAAGTTCTGAAAAATTTAATGTTCTTTACTTAATTTTTCTATTGATAAGTATTAATACCCCAATGATATATCTCATTTAAGCTCTACTGAATATCAATGGCCATTTTGAAAATTGCTTAGGTAAAATTCGAAACTCTAAAGTTAAAAGGTATTTAAAACTAAATTCTTTCTTTACTCGAGGACGAGCAAAGCTTAAGTTGGGGGGTGTGATAAGCATCATAAATTCACCAATAAAAGTATTAATTTATTAATTAATTTATATTAATTTTTAAGAAATTATTAATCAATTTATATATAATTTTTGAAAAAATTCATATTTTTATTAATTAAAAAATTAATTAAAAAATAATAAAAAATAATAAAAAAAAAAAAAAAATAAAATTTTATTATCAATAGAAAGAGCTCATTTTTTTGATCACAACGAAAATAAATTTCAAGTAAAACGGAGCTAAAATGGAAAAGATATGAATTTTTAAAAATATAAAATAAATAAAAATTAAATAAAAAAAGAAAATGGCTCAGCCGGCTCCGCAAGCCGAGCCACCAAGCCAAGCCAAGCCATCAAAGCCGACTCAGCCATTGAAGCCATCAGCCGGTCCACGATCCAGGCGTGGACCGCCAGCTCAGCAAAATCCGGCGAATCAGAGCTTGCCACGTGGTGGACCTAGACCCCTTAAGGGTCTACAGAAATTTATCGCGGCTCACAAGGGTAATTTAGTCTTTTCATCCGATAACAGTGGCGCTGATTGGTTGCGGTGTGCGGTGCGGCCGGTCCACGCGGTCCATGGGAACAGTGATTGCGCGATCGGACGGATGTGGTTGTTTGCGGTCAGGATCGGACGGCTGTGGTTGCTTCCGAATTTTATTCAGCTACAAACATCACGCGGATCACCATCGGATGGCAGCGCTCGATCCAGGCGATGATCCGACGGTCCAGAAAGCTCCCGACGGTGATCAAACTCTCAGGCGCATGATTTGCGGCCAGATTTCCTCCATCAAGCGCGATCCAACGGCCAGAATTTAATCCGACCCGATCTGAGCTTGATCTGCATCCGATTTTGATGATTTTTGGACCGTTGGATTCCTATTGAATGGCTGGATTTTATCAGATTTATCAGAGACATATCAGAGCTATTTTGATTCAAATTTTATCCAAATTTTTTTGTATTTTGATGATTACAAAGGCTATTAGTCCCATATTGCCTTTAGAAAAAAATATCCAGCCCTCCTAGCTCTATAAAAAGGACCCCAGGCCATCAAAAATCAATATCTCCGATCAAGGTGAAGCTTTGGTACAGGGCGAAGCCAGGCTATGGGTTAAAGGCTGCTTCGAAGCAACGGGTGCCGAGAAGAAGAGCCGAGCTTCTACACCATCTTTCTGCCAATGCCGATCCAAGATCAGAGATCAGGCTATTTTATTTTATTATTTTTCTTTTTAAATTTTATGTATTTAAATTTTAAAATTTTAATTAATAAAAATTTTATTTTTGCATTTTAATTTCTTACTTTTTATTTTTATTGTAATTTAATTTCTGCACTTTAATTATTATTGCTTTGCAAGTAGATGCTAAGATCTAACTAATAGATCTTAGTACCAAGTTTAAATTTCCTGCACCTTTTAATTTTTATTTTTAATTTTCCGACTTCACTTTTGATTCCAAAAACTCAAATTTTCTTCTTTTCTTTTCAAAAATCAAAGATTTCAAATCTAAAAACACTACCTTCCCTGTGGATTCGACCCGACTCACTACTATCTACGCATTTTCAATGATTTTAAGAAGTCGGATTAAACTGATAAACACGGTGTCTTAACGACAACATCGCGTTCCTATCATCACATTTCAATTAAATTAAAAGAACAAAAGTATCTTCTCTTATCACCTATTTTGGTCAATTTTCTATACATTCTCAATTTTATACTCATGAATTAAGGTAGCTTTCACACTGCCTTTTCTTCTTTTTTTTTTTTTTTACTGTGCTGAGCATCCTGGCCTTTCCTTCACCGTTTTACGTGAATTTTCACACTTGACCTAGGTGCAGAGACCCAGTTACTAGGCTTTGGGCAATCCACATATACTCTATCTTTTGCACTTTATTTATAGGCAGGTAGCTCTTTCCTTAAATTCAAGTTTTTTTGATTAGAATGTATATTAATTACCAATTTTTAGTGATAATTGAATCCTCAGTTGGCCTTATAATCAATACCTACTTTGCCTTGTTAGTGTGCATGTGCAATAAAAAGTGCTAATAATCTTTTAATGACCTAAGTAGGCTGCTAAAAGTTGACCAACTAATCTACTTCTTTAACTCATTACATTCATTAGCAAATAATTCTATCTTTTATCACTTATCCAGTTTATCTTGCTCAAGATTTTCTTCTTGACACATGATTTTTTTTTTATTAATTATTATTCTACATTGTCTTAAAGGAGAAAGAAAAATAAAGGATGTAATAAAGGATAGGAAGGAATACACCTGATTTTATTCAGTCTGGTTCTTTGGAGCTTTGAAATTTTGCTTGAGTTCTCATTGATTTTTCTGCAAAATTGAAAATACACACCAGAGCAGTAAAAGAGCAACAACAAATTACTGAAAAATAAAAGAAAAGAAAAATGATCAAAACTAAAAAGAAAAGAAACAACCTATCTAGTAGTTCTGATTTATAGTCTTCAGCTTGACTTTCTTTGAGTTCTAAAGTGGATCAATCTGGTGCCACTTCAATTGGAATACTTTCATGTTTGATCGAGTCCTTCTTTCAATTTGACATTGCTCGCTTTTATAGTCTCAAACCTATTTTCTACAGAATTCTCATATAATGGATTGTCAATAATATCAATTAGAAAATAAGTTTGATTATCATCAGTTTGTTTAGTATCTTTGAAAACATTAAAAGTAACTTGTTCATCTTGGACTCTAAGAATTAATTTTTCTTGTTGAACATCTATTAAAGCTCCTCCAGTAGCTAAAAAGGGTCTCCCTAAAATAAGGGGTACATCATAATCTTCTTCCATATCAAGAACAATAAAATCAACAGGAAAAATAAACTTGTTTACCTTTACCAAGACATCCTCCACTATACCTCTTGGATATTTAATGGATCTGTCGGCTAATTGAAGAGTAATAGTGGTAGGCTTTGGTTCTCCTAGACCCAGCTTCCTGAAAATAGAAAAAGGCATGAGATTAATGCTTGCTCCTAAATCACATAAAACTTTATCAAAACTACAATCACCAATAATGCAGGGGATAGTAAAACTCCCTGGATCTTTTAGCTTCTGTGGTAATTTATTTTGAAGTATTGCTGAGCATTCTTCATTCAAATTTATTCTCTCATGCTCCTTCAGCTTTTTCTTATTTGTTAAGATTTCTTTGAGAAACTTGGCATACCTGGGCATTTGAGTAATAGCATCTACAAAAGGAATATTAATATGTAAATTCTTTAAAATTTTGAAAAAGTTAGAAAATTTCCTTATCTGGATGCTGTATTTGTCTCTCTGGAAATGGTAGTGGCGGCACGTAGGGCTTCACATTTGGATCAGCAAATCGTATACCTGGAGACCATCCATCTGCTGGTTGTTTTGGTGACTGACGAATTTTAGTTGATGGTTCCTTATTTGTAGTTGGCTCTTCAGTCTCTTTCTTCTGATGTGGCTCCTCCAGCTTTGTACCACTTCTTAGGGTGATAGCATTGACTTGCTCCCTTGGATTGTCTCCGTATTGCTTGGCAAGGATCCTTGAGGTCTCTCGGAGATTATCTTAGCCATTTGACCTATTTGCATCTCCAAGTTTCGAATTGCTGCTGTTTGGTCCTGCCTAAGTTTGGCTTCCAAATTTTTTATAGTTGCTTCTTGGTTTTGCATAAATTTGACCATCAGCTCTTCCATGTTGGACTTCTTTTCAGGTACTTGGAATCCCGGGGGTGGCTGTTGTGCTGCATTTTGATTGCTCCATGAGAAATTTGGGTGCTGCCTCCACCCTTGATTGTATGTGTTGGAGTAGGGATTGTTTTGTTGCGGCCTGAAAAAAATTACCAATATAATTAGCTGTATCAGTTGTTTTAGCAAAAGGATTACCTGTCTGGCAATTGCTCGTATCGTGTCCTCCTCCACACAGGTCACAAGTAATGCTCTGAACATGCATAGCTGTTCCCTTTAAGTTGTTGACTTCGGCTCTAAGGGCTGCAATTTCAGCTAGTAAGGTTGGCACGCAATCTACTCCCTGCACAGCTGCTAGTCTTTTTGGCATCATGCGCTTCTGTCTGCCATTGATAGCTATTTGATGCCATCTCATCGATCAGATCGAAGGCTTCTTCCTCCATTTTTTGATTAATGGTTCCTCCTGCTGCTGCATCAATCATAGAATCGATTAGTAGGAGATAAACCATTATAGAAAGTTTGTACCTGAAGCCATACGGATAGTTGATGATGTGGACATCTCCTCAGCAGTTTCCTTGAAATGCTCCCAAGCCTCATATAGTGTCTCCATGTCCATCTGCATAAAAGAAGTGATATCGTTGCGCATCTTAGCAGTCTTGGAAGGTGGAAAGTACTTGGCTAAGAATTTTTGGGCTAGGACATCCCAAGTTGTGATAGAACCTGCAGGAAGAGAATGAAGCCAATTTTTAGCTTTATCCCGTAAAGAGAAAGGAAATAACCTTAATCTAATAGCATCATCCGACACCCCATTAATTTTAAAAGTATCACAAAGTTCAAGAAAATTAGAAATATGGGCATTCGGATCATCATGCACGTGTCCACTGAATTGGACAGTTGATTGAATCATCTGGATCATCGTCGATTTTATTTCGAAGTTGTTTGCTCGTACAGGCGGTCTCCTGATGCTCGAAGCTGCATCGGCTACAGATGGTGTGATGTAATCATTTAATGGATGATGTACTGGTCGAATAGCTTCATGCTGTCCTTCAGTCGCCATATCCAATCCTAGATTGATGTCGTTAGGATCTTCAGCTGCCATGTTTCTCTCTTGTGTTGTAGTCTTCTAATAGGTTCCTTTCAATTTCTGGATCTAGAAGGTAGTAAGTTACTATGTCCAGTACGTGTCATGCACTAAATTTTTTTTTTTTTAATAATAAAAATTAAAAATAAATTTCTAAAGTAAAGCTAGGATCAAAATTTTAATATTATTTTAGACACAATCCCCGGCAACGGCGCCAAAAACTTGATGCATGCTAATTTATAGCTATGGCAAGTGCACCAGTCGATCAAGTAATAAAGTGAATGAGTAGAGTATCGTCCCTAGAGGATTGAAAAATAAGTACTGAAAAGCTCTTTCCTATGCTTTATTTAGAAGATCGATTTATGAGAATAAGAAATTAAAGAAAAAATAAAAAAAATAATTAAAAGTTTTTAATTAAATAGAGAGAGTGTAAATTATTAGGGTTTTAAATTCAAGAGCAATGGATTACTAAGGCAATCGGTTCACCAACTCAGTCAATACAATATTCAGATTTTTAGATTAATTTTATTTCATGTGACGGTGGAGTCTCCTAATTTATTCACTATCCCTTTGGTCCAGGCATAGCAAAACTATTAATATTTATTAATTATCCTTTGGTCCAGGTGTAATTTAAATAAATATTAATGCATTAGGTTTTGTGAAACCCTCTAATTAAAATACGCTGCGTCCAAAGCGCACTAAAATTCCCGCATGCATATGAATTCTAATTTGATTCATAATACAAGGTATATAATCAAGAAGCATTAACATAGATGTACTTGGTCCGTAACATCTATGTTCATCAGATCAATTAGAAGATGGCCAGTAATCTAAAAGCATTAAGATCAGATTTATATACTCCTCATGAATAAAATTTAAAAATAAATCATACTGAATATTGCATCAAAAGAGTGGCTACACCTTAGCCTTAGTAAAATAAAATTTAGTTCATGATAACAAATTCAAAAATAGCAAATAAAATAAAAAGCATGAAGAAATTAGACTGTTTGATTGCTGAAATTGATTGTCTGCTGCTCTTGATGTGGAGAACTTGGCGAAGAAGAAGAGGCTCCTTGATCGATGTCTTGATCGTCGAAGAAAAATCAAAAACTCTTTTTTGATTTTCTCACAAATCACTTTTCTTTTATCTCTCTCCTCTCTCTTTCTCTCTCTCTTTCTCCCTCTCTCTTTTTCTCCCCATCTCTCTCTTTCTCCCCGTCTCTCTCTTTGTCTCTCTCTCTCTTTTTTTTTTTTTTTTTGAAATTTAATTCTGGGCTCGTTTGAAGTCCATTTTGCCTGAGATTTTTTTCATCTAAACCAGAAAAATGAGATCTTCACATTGGTGGCCTTCTTTCCTACATAAGATTAACAAAAGTATCAATTTTTAATAAAATAGATTAATTTATTTTATAATTTAATACTTTTATTAGTATATTTTTATCACTTATCATTGGGCTCAATATTCTAAATACGGTGAGGGTTCTAATCATGAATCTAGTTCATGCAAACAATGGGTCTGACTTAACTAAGGAGTAGAGTAATATTTCAGGCATGGTGAGCTTCATGAATTAGAGGCCAAGTTTAGATGCACTATGTTTGAAGAAATATTGGACAAGAGTTGTCCACTCTTCGGCTGACCCATCATCAATAGCTATTAAGTGAGGTGATGAGCCAATCGATGGGGCCGCACCATCCACTAAAAGTTTTTGATTGTGGAGATTTTTGTATCTCTATGAAGAGAGTATAGGAATTTGAGAAAATAGTGAAAGCCTAAATTTGTTTAAAAAATAAACTTCTAAATAAATTGGTTAAGCCAATTATAAATCTAACTAGAAACTTTGACTCTCTATAGGAAGATGTCTGCGTCAAACCTCCTAGTCTGAATCCTAGATATCTATAGGTTGACTGGACCTAATTATAAGGATTGGCTCAAAAATTTAAAAATCATTTGGAGTTCTGAAAAGCTGACCTATGTACTAGATCAGAAATTTTTCACTCTCCTAGTCCGTCTGACCACTGATCAGAGAGCATTTCATAAAAAATGGTTAGATGATGAGAATAAGGTCAGGTGCTACATGTTAAGCTCAATGTCTGATGAGCTGTAGCGTCAACATGAGGACATTAGGACTACACGCTATATGTTGGCTCACCTACAAGAGTTGTATAATGCACAGTGCGTTATCAAGTCTCAAGAAGACTTTTTAAGGCACAAATGTATGATGGGCAATCAGTCCAAGATCATTGCCTAGCAATGATCAAGGATCTTGAAGAGCTTGAGAAGCTCGATGTCTTGATAGATAAGGACCTGCAGATTGATGTGATCCTGCAGTCTTTGACTGATTCGTATGAACAGTTTATCATGAACTTTCATATAAATAAGCTCCAGTGCACCTTGGCTGAGTTGATGAACATGCTGATCATTGCTAAGCAGACTTTGAAGAGTTCAAAGGGCTTAGTTTTGGCTATGGAGTGGACTTCTTCCAAGAAAAAGTTTTTGAAAAAAAGAAGTCTGCAAAGAAGCAAAAAACTAAGGAAAAAAAGAAGGCTGAGTCAAAGAAAAAGGCCCCAAAGAAAGAAAAGTATTTCCGCTATAATTTCGATGGCCATTAGAAGCGGAACTATCTTACATACCTAGCCAGCCTGAAGAATAAGAAGGAAGGGGGACCTTCTAAAGGTATGCTCATCATTGAGACTAATCTTACAATTTTTTCTACATCCAGTTGGATGTTTGACTCTGGTTCTAGTGCTTATTTGTGCACTTCTATGTAGGATCTTGAAGATAGCAAGAGACTGAGTGAAAGTGAGATGATCCTACACATCGAAAATAGAGCAAGAGTTGTTGTTATGGCTGTTGGATTGTACTCTCTTCGATTATCGTCTGGATATGTCTTAGTTCTTAGGGACTGTTATTATATATCTGCTACGAGTAGGAATTTGGTTTCTGTTTCATGCTTGGCACATGAGAACTATGTAATTAGTTTCTTTAAGAACATTTGTATTATTCTTTTTGAAAGAAATAAAATTATAAGTGATTTCTTAATTAACAGTCTCTATCAGTTATATGTAAATGTTTCTGTGTATAATATCGAGCAAAATGTGAATGCCATAGGATTAAAATGATCTAGAGATAGTATTAATGAAAGATATTTCTGGCACCTTAGGCTAGGTCATATATATAGCTAAAGACATGATTAACAAATTAGAAAAATTCGGTCTAATAGGTCCATTGACTTTTGAGTCATATCCGATTTATGAGCCATGCCTTGAATGCAAAATGATCAAGCTGCCCTTTGTGGGATATGGGGAAAGGGCCATAGATCTACTTGCCCTTATACATATAGATGTATGCAACCCATTCAATGTGCCGATCGGAGATAACTTTTACTACTTCATTATCTTTACCGATGATCTATCTTGGTATGGATATGTGTACCTTATACGACACAAGTCTTAAGCCTTTTAAAAATTCAAGAAATTCAGACATGAAGTGAAAAAGCAACTGGAAAGCCCATTAAGGTTCTTCGATTAGATCAAGGAGGTCAATACCTTAGTCAAAAATTTTTGGACTATCTTAAGAAAAATGGTATAATCTCATAATGAACTCCGCCTGGAATGCCTCAACTCAATGGGATTTCAGAATGGAGAAATCAAACCCTATTAGATATGGTTCGATCTATAATGAGTTTTATGGATCTTCCTGAATTTCTTTGGGGACATAGTTTCATGACAACTATTTATCTACTGAATAGGAATCCATCTAAAATCATTCCTACCATACCATAGAGATATGACATGATAAGAAATCAAGTCAGAGTTATCTTAGAATTTAGGGTTGTCTGGCTCATGTCAAAAGACAATAGGTGGATAAATTAGAGTCTAGGTCCCTTAGAGCTTAGTTTATTGGATATCCTAAAGAGTCATTATGATACTATTTCAATCTTCCAGAAGACTACAATATGATTGTGAGTTGACATGCAATTTTTCTTAAGAAATAATTTATTCAAGATGGTAGCATCGAAAGAAAGATCAGGCTTAAGGAGAAAGTCTTCGAAGAGCAACAAGCTAGAAAAGCTGAGGAAATCGATTAGTCTGAGCCAATCCACATGCTACCTCCTCCATCTCATAGACCAAATAGGATTTTTCATCCTCCTAAGAGCTACTTAGGTACTATTTTAGAGAATGTAGAGAAAATATATTGAAAAATATATTCTAAAGCTAATCATCAGTCTGTTAATGATTATGCTTTTTTATTAATATAAATAATTTATAAATAAATAAAGTATTTATTCTGACATTTTCATCATAAGTCTACATCTTCTAATGAAGTTCTATGTTATGATTAAGTCCGTAGGACTATTTAGATTCGATAAAGAGAGGATTTATTGATTAGTCCTTAAAATTGTTCATGACTAATGATACATTATTAATCAGGATGACAATGTTTATCAAGTGTAGGTCGTTGTATGCCATATAGGTTGATTGTCCTCTTAACCAAGGAGAGTGAAGACACTGGTATGGCATACAAGTGAGATGTAAGGATACATCATCACTGAACATGACTAACTCTAGAGCATTCTATTGTCAAAAATTGCTTTGATGGGATATAAGTGTCCCTTGAACTTGAGATTGCCACGGTGACTTGTAAGCAACTAACTATGCTTTGATGCCAAACTACCTAAATTTTTAATTTAGTGATAAAAGATTTTTAGGCATAATCAAGTACTTGTAAAGTAGATGAGTGATCAAGATAGGATTGACTACTCCAAAGAGTTTGGATATAATGCATTGCTATATTTAAATTTAGCAAAACCTTAGCTGAAGTAATCCATAAGATGGATTTGATATTTTAAAATATAATGTGGGTGACTTATTCAGGATTGACAGTTAAACCCTAAGTCATCCTATGAGCATTTATAGTTAAAGAGATGAATTATATGAAAACTATATCTATATGGGTTCTAAGAATGTTGCTTTATACATTCGACCTATTCGGCCATCGGGTACCATTGCTAGATGGTCACTTTAATTGGTACAAAAATTTATTCCTATGCTACTTGATTAGGTTCAAACTTATGGGGTCACACACATTAAAGGTCTCAATATGATGAAATGGTTGATCAACGATTAAGAATCATTTTAGAATTAAATATTCAATACGATTGATGTTTGACCTAGTGCAAGATTGCAAGAGAATCGATTAGCAATTGGATTACTAATTGACTCAATTTGATTAAATAATTAGGCTGAGATCAAGTCTCATTGAATAAGATTTAATTAGATTTGGTTTGAGCTTGATTGAATCAAGTCTAATTGATTTATTAGATAAGCTAATTATAAGGAAGAATAATTTTCAATTGATCTAAGACTTGAGTGCACCTAATTTCTAAATTGATTAAAAAATTAAATTAAAATTAAATTAAATTTAATCTAATTTAATTAAATTTTTAATTGAATTAGAAATACCATTAATTAGGTTGCATCAAGATCTATTTTAATTATGCTAAAGATTTGGTTTGACTAGTCAAAGCATGTAGTCCTAGTCAGACTAGGACTCCTCCCTTGGTGCCACCTTCCCTTTCTCCATGCTTTTTTCATTAATTTTTTCATAAAAAATCTGATTTCTAGAAAGGTTCCACACCTATCCTTGCCTTCATATCCCTCTTAGATGGTTTGTGGTTTTGAATTTGATCAAAACTAGGAAGTAGTGATGATCTAGACTCTATTTGATAGAGTTTGGACAAACCCAAAACTCTTATCCGTTATGGCACCAATTAATCCAATTTTTTTCTAAAATTTTTAAGGAGGAAAGAGGATTTAATTATGCATCAAATATCTAGAATCCATGCCAAAAAAATTTGAGAAAGTGCCCAAGAGTTGGACACCCCAATCCTTATTCTATTTGGACTCTCTATCTAGGTATTTGACCTAGACAGAAACTCTTCTCTAACTCTCTATTTGAAGAAAGTTAAAACAGAAAAGTTTGAGAGGTTTTACACCTAAGATAGCACATGGAGACCTTGGGCATATCAGAGTTGAGGGTGTGAGATTTTGTAAAGGCACAAATTGTTGTGCCTAGGTGAGAGAAAAGGGCCTAGAGAAGAAGTATCTTCTCTAGGATTTTTATTTTAGATTTTTTTTTTTACAAATTTTTAAGAGAAGAACGTGAGAAGAAGGCTTCTTCTAGATCCTCCTTTCTCCTCCTTTGGTTCTTGAAGAGTTTAAATCAATTGATGAAGAAGATTCGATATCAACCGTCGATAAAGGATCAGTACAGTGCTAGCATACTATACTAATTTTCAGATTGCTGGACTTTGGATCGTGGTCGGGGCTTCGTGTGGACTTCTCATAGAGACCAGACATGTGTATGACTCAAAATGATATCCTCAGCCTTAGATTAGAAATTGGATATCCAAATCCATGAAAAAGGTAATGAAATTTGATCTCAATTGTAGACTAGAGCAGATCTAGTTTTTCTTTTTTGATATTGATATGATCAACATTATTATTTTATATTTTATTTAATTTTTATATTTAAATACCTATTTAATTATATCATTAAATCCTAGATCTAGAATTTATTTATATATTTTATAAATTAATTAGATTAATCTGTAGCTTTTGTTATTCTGATTTTGACAAAAGTTTCAAAATATATGCTAGAAATCCTAGGTTTTTCTTTTAATTGGTATCAGAGCCTAGATCCTTTTAGTTTAATTTTTTACTTATTTTAGATTTATTATTTAGATTAAATCTAAATTAGAATCTAATATTAAATCTAAAAATAAAAATTTTAGATCACATGGACTGATCTTATAAAGTTATCCTACTGTAAGGTTTATCCCTTATGGTAGAAAGGTTATCCTAGCATGTACTAATCTAAAATCCTAATCATAAAATTTTTGATTAAATTTAAAAAATTTTATGATTTAATTAAAAGTATTTCAATCTAATTTTTATGTTCATAAGTATGTTAGATCTGATCTAAGGTGATTTATGATTGTTTAAAATTAAAATTATTTCAAATAGATGTATATAATCATGAATATATTTAGATTAGATCTAAAGTAGATTCATGTTTATATTATTTGTTATTTGTATATTGATTATGAATCAAATATGAAACTTAATTGGTAGAACTATATTATAAAAATATTTTACAAATATGAAAATTATTTTCGAAATGCCGAATCCCAACCCTTAGCCCAAACCTTAATTAAGAATTAAAAATTATTTTATTTAGAATCTGGGATTGTAAATTGAAGATCCTAAGATACAAATCATAATATTTGGATTAATGAATTAGAATGAATTAGGTCCATTAATTGGATTAGACCTAAGGTTAGATTAAAGAATGGACTTAATTAGAGAATTGACTAAATTTAATCAATTGTTGTCTTAGATTAAGTCAAGATCTCTTTAGATCAATTACAATAGTTATAGTTGGTCAATTCCATATCTTTAACGATAATCAAAATAGACTTAACTCTTAGCTAAGCGATCTAACTAAAAATGTTAGGTTGATCCAATCGAAACTAATTAATCAGTTGGTGTCTAAGGTAAGTTTGACAATTTTAATCGGTGGTTTTTAATTGGGAGCTACTCGCACTGATTCGGTCTTTGATAAGTTAATGACATATCCCTCCTATCGATCTCACTTACCTGGCTTTCTTGGTGAAGTTATGTTTTGATTACATCACTTGACAATTCAAGCTGACCCATATCAGCTAGATAAATCAATGTGACTGATTTAGGTGTTCCTAGACTAGCCTATCTAATGGTCTCCCTTAATCTAACTTGGTGAAGTCAGTGAGAGGATTATGATTAGCTGGTTCATCTAACTCACTTCTTTTAAAATATATTAATCAAATCCTCTAAAATTATTAGGTTCTTAAAAATGAGATAATTATGATGATAACTAAATCATAGCCTCTCATTAAGTTGAGTGATAATGGGTTCATTAGTTGGATAATCATTAGAGTCCCAAAGGCTTGGTGCTTATTGGCTAATGGAATTATCATTCATAATATGATTTCTTGGTCGTATCTCTCTAAATGGTGGTTAGATTGACCAACCAAAGTTGGGCTTTATCATTCATTGGTTAGATGAACCAAGTATGGTCATGTTAATAATTGGACCTAACCAGATTTTTTAAGTGAAGGCCAAAGCCTAATGATTAGGGGCTAGGACAAAATTAAATTACTAGAAGTTGTTTAGAGAAATAATTGATTATAAACCTATCCTTAGATGTATATGGGTTGACCGACCAAAATTGGGCTCATGTATAGTCTATGTGGATTTTAGTACCCGCTAAAAAATTAGGATAATTTCTCGAATTGGAGGTAGAGGCTACCAATTCGAGCAACATAGTGGAAGAACCTTTTGATTAAAGCCTAAATCATTGGATTTAATAAATCTTTTACTAATTAGATCTTGATTTTTCTTTCTGTAGTTATGGCCACTATCCCATCGCTCCGATTATTGTTGGATAATAATAAGTTGGTGAGACCCAATTTTAATAACTGGTATCGAAAGTTGAAGATTGTCCTTAAGCATGAACGGATCTTGTAAGCTTTGATAGATCCGGTGCTTAAGGAGCCAGCCCAGAATGCACGTGGCACGGTCATAAACACTTATCAAAAGTATCTCAATGATCGAACTATGGTGCATTGCATCATGTTAGCAGCTATGAGTTACGAGTTCAGTCACAGGTTTGAGTCAACTCAGTCAGAAGATATACTTTAAGTGTTGAACGAGTCTTTTGGCACACCCGACAACATTGAGAGGCACAAGATTAGTTATGCCATCTTCAACGCCTAAATAAAGTATGGTGCATCAGTCACTGATCATTTATTGTACATGATCAAGTTGATTGAGCATTTAAGCAAGCTCAATTTTTTTCTTGCAAGAGCAGCTAGAAAAAAATACTATTCTGAACTCGCTACCCAAGTCTTACCTTCCTTTTCTTACTTATTATAGAATGACAAAGCCTGAAGTCAATTATCATGGATTGCTGGGATTGCTTTAGAACTTTGAGAAGGATTACTAGCTCCATAAAGAGTCTATGAATCTGGTGGGAGGATCTTCTTCTGATTCTCAATCCTTTAAGAAAGGAAAGAAGAACAAGAAGAAGAAGTCTAAGAAGGTGCAAGTTCAGGTTGAGACATCAGTACAAGATTAGACCAAGAAGACTAAGTCCGACAAGAGTCAAGCAGAGTGCTTCTTCTACAAGAAGTGGGGGTATTAAAAGAAGAACTATCCTCAATATATTGACTTCCTGGATTCGAACAGGCCAAGAAAGACGCAAATTGTTGCTGGGCAAGATACTTATATGATAACTCCTTGTAATTTCTTTATTTATGATATTACTGACTGGGTATTAGATACCAGAAGCCCTTACCATATTTGTAATTCGTTATAAGGGTTGTAGGTCAATAGAAGATTTGAGCAAGGTGAAAGATTTCTAAATATTGGAGATGGAAGATAAGTTCCAGTTCTAGCATTAGGGATCATGAAACTTATATCTGAGTCTCATTCCATTGTTCTTAATGATTGTTATTTTTATTCTAGTTTCTTATTGAATATTATTTTTGTAGGCTTTTTGGCCAAAAATAATTATAAAATTTTGATAAAGAAAGAATTTTATAATGTCATTTTGAATAGTATTACAATCTTTTCTGGACTTTTGAGCAATGGTATCTATAAAATATCATAACCTGTTAATGTAGTCAACTCCACAGGCAAGTATCCTTGGTTAGATAGTGTGTCTGATATTTACTTCTGTGTCTGATATCTACTTATGGCACTATAGGCTAGGTCACATCAACAAGAACAAGATAAATAGGTTAACTCAAAAGAGAATCCTCAAAGTTAGTGATTGTGAATCACTTTCAATATGTGAGTCTTATCTTCTTGAAAAAATGACCAAATCATCTTTTACTAAACAAGATGAAAGAGCCATTGAGCTCTTATATCTAGTATATAGTGATGTATGTGGACCCATAAGCACAAGTGCTAAAAGTGGATATTTCTACTTCATCATTTTCATAGACGACTTATCCAAGTATGGATATGTCTATCGGATGAAACATAAGTTGGATTCATTTAAAATATTCAAATAATTTTGATATAAAGTAGAAAGATAAAATAGGAAGAGTATAAAAATTCTTTGATCTGATCAAGGAGGTGAATACCTTTTCGGTGAGTTTCTTATATATCCAGGAGAGAATAAAATTCTCTCCTAATAGACTCCTCTAAGGACACAGCATAATGGTGTGTTTGAAAGAAAAATCAAACTCTATTAGATATGATTCGATCGATGATGGATTTTGTCAGCTTACCGAGTCCTTTTGGGAATATGCACTCGAATCGGCTTACCATGTTCTAAATAAGGTTCCGAGTAAGTCTGTAGATAAAATTTCATATGAGATATGGATAAGATGTAAACCAATACTCTCACACCTTAGGATCTAGGGATGCCTGGCTTACGTCAAACATTTAATGATAGACAAACTTGGACTAAGGTCTAACAAGTGTACATTTATAGGATTTCCAAAAAAACCTAAGGATATTACTTCTACCATACTAATGAACAAAATGTGTTTGTCAGCCTTAAAACAATCTTTTTAGAAAAAAAATTTCTTGGTGAAGAAACTGTTGCCTTTAAGGTTGAACTTGAAAAACTTCAATAGATAGAAAAACCAACATAATTAGCTGAACCAAAATCAGATTTGATTAAATCAAATCTGGAGCCCAGTATAATTACATCGTTAAGACGATCTGGTAGAGTACCGCATCAGCCAGATAGATACTATGTACTATAAGAATTCTAACTATTAGCAATAGCTAACTATTAGCAATAGCTAAATGCCATCGCTAATAGTCTATATGCCATCGCTAATAATCTGGCCATCGCTAATACCGTCACGAAATCCAATTTGAAAAATTCTCGTCGCTAATTATCATGTTGCTAATAACTTATTAGTAATGGCAACTATTGCTGTCACTAATATATTAGCAATAACATTAGCGATAAAGATGCCATCATAAAAAATTTTAATTTTTATTAATTAAACAAGTAAAAATTTATTAGCAATGGCATTTTGTCGCTAATGTCGTCGCTAATAATTTTTAATTTTTTTATAAAAAACTCAAAAAACTATTAACGATGGCAATTTTGTTGCTAACATTGTCACTAATATATTTTTTATTTTTTAAAATTTTAAAAGATTATTAGTGACAGCAATCTACCATCGCTAATAGTTTTTAATTTTTTTAAAATTATAATTAAATAATTTAAAATTTATGAATAAATAATAATATTTTTTAAAATCTATTAAAAAAGATAATAACTATTTAATATAATCATAAATATAAAATTAATTATATTATATTAAAAATATAAATTATATAATTTTATATTGAGGTACTACTTTATAAGTATCAAAATTATATATAAATAAAAAAAAATAGGTAACGTCCTCCTCATCCTCTTGCTCATCTTCAGTAGCTGGTGGATGAGAGTCGAATATCCTTCGATTCTTGAATAAATTATTTCTATATATTTCATTCTATGATTTAAAACTATAGACACCTCTGACCTATCAATTGGATAGTTAGATTGAATTTTTAGCCCTTATATCCCCTTTCGCGATTCAAGCCTAGTGTAAATATGTAAAGTTTCTAAATATAAAAACTTAAAATAAGTAAAAGAATTTACTAATAGAATTATTTGATGAGATGGCTGGAACAATGAGCCTAACTGGTCGCTCAGTCATGGATCCTGAAGATCCTCCATGACCGCATCATGGATAGCGTTCCGAATGCTCTAAGGTCACTGAATCAGAAGCCTCTGTACGACCTCCTCCATGCAAGCATCGCTCCAAATCTGGGATGTCGAGGCCTGTGAGGATGCCAAAGAGGATTGAGTCACTAGAAGATCGAAGCTATGATCGAATCCTATGACCTAGCTCCTACTCACCCCTTCGATGACCCTGAGCCATTCCTTAAGGTCAAGGGTGGGCTACGTAGATGGGTCATCGCCATACTGCGCTATGACATACTCCATGTAATCCGCCTACACAGTTCAGAAATACATTATTTCTAATATACATATCAAATCCTATAACAACTTAATAAAAATACTTTAAAATTCTTACCATAATCTATCGTGATCTAAAATCTAAATAATCACCAGTCCTTCTAGATCGATGTATAGCCTCCCACAATTATAGCTAGCTTGGTGGATGATCCAGTTGTCATATCTATAACAAGTAAATAATAAAATTAAATTAGTTTAAGAATACATATAAGAATTTTTATAGTTCTAGTAAAGAATTTTGATATGTATTTTTTAACAGTTTGTCAGCCACAACATGTATGCCAATGGAGCTACCTGTGTGACTAATCGGATCTTGCTAGATAGCTCGATTCTGCCGAGCCCTCTGCCACTTATTAGCATACTCCTCACTACTCCACTGGAGCACATAGAATAATGATGTATCAAAATTATATATAAATAAAAAAAATTAAGTAACATTCTTCTCGTCCTCCTACTCCTCTCCAGCAGCTAGTGGATGAGAGCCGAATGTCTCAATATCCTGAAATAAAAAAAATAAAATATTATTCATAAGTTTTGTTAACCTTGATATTGATTTTGATGATTTTAAAATATTGAGTATATTATATATCTAATCATGTATTTCAAGAATATGTGTAGAATTTTTCAAGTATCCAAAATGAAGAATTTATCTCAAGAATAAATCCTCTCAAGATGCCATGCCAAAATACTTAAAAGAGTAAATTCACACATATTTGGATGGCTTGGTATGAAGAAAGTATGATTAAAAAAAGAAAAATTAAAATTGAAGGAAGCAATTATGTTTAAAAGAGTTTGGGGCCAAGAAACTCAAGTTTGGAAGGTCAAACATTGAAGAAAAAGAAGCCAGGATTTTTCGAGATATCTTGGATTTTTTTCGAGAGCTCTCGAGTGGTCTGGCATAATGAAATAGTATGCTGGCACGGTCTCGAGAGGTCTCGAG
Organism: Cocos nucifera; assembly: GCA_006176705.1. Lineage (NCBI taxonomy): Eukaryota > Viridiplantae > Streptophyta > Magnoliopsida > Arecales > Arecaceae > Cocos > Cocos nucifera. Next base: position 89,699 of record QRFJ01004291.1, on the reverse strand, counting down.
TTGAACTCGAGACGTCCCATTTTTAGGAGATAGAAACTTCATTTCTGTACTTTAAGAGTGAGAGATCTCATAGATTTCTCGAGAGGCCTCGCGGTTCTGATGAGACATCTCATAAAAAATCGAGAGATCTCGATCTGCACGAACAGTCTTCAACGGATAGTTTTCTAACGATTATTTTTTGACCCCAACGGCTATTTCAGAGCTTTCAATGGCTAGAACTCTTACTCCAACCTTCTCTAAAGATATTTAAAGGTGGAGAATCAATTGAAGAAAAAAAGAAAGAGATTAAGGGATTTAGAAAGAGAATCTTTCAAATTTTGTGAAAAATATTGAATATCCAAAGAAAAGAAAAAAGAGAGGAGTGTTGTGCATAGATTTCAGCAAGCCATCAAAGCAATCTTCTCCAACATCTTTCACATCCTCTCAAGTATAATTTGAAGAAAAGCCAAGCTTCAATCGAATACATTATCGGCTTATTCTTTAGAATTTAAAAGAGCTTATACTCTATTTTTTATATTATGCTGAAACTTTAATTATATTTTTTTTATTTCTTTACAAGTTTCTTTGGAAAAAAGAAACTTGGAGTTTAGGCCCGTCCAAGCCCGAAATTGAACATTGTAGGTTTTGGTTGGTGATCCCCAAAAACCAACTAGGTTGTTAGTGAATCCAAAAAACTAACGGTGTTAGGTTTTAGTTGGTGCTCCTGTGAAAACCAGCTAGATTTATTTGTGAGCCTAGAAAAATAAATACACTGTAATCAATGATAAATTATAGTGGAATTCTCAAGAAAAGTTTGGAGAGTGGATGTAGGAGCGGGTTACTCCGAACCACTATAAATCTTTGTATGTTTATGTTGTACCTTTTTCTTCTATCTCTCTATATACTTTGCATGCTTATAATTCTTACTTTACTTTCATAGTTTGATTTTATTATCTTAATTGCGCTACTCATATTATATACATCTCATCCTCACCACTTAGATTAAAATCAAAGCACATAATTGCTTAGAGTTATATTTGGCCAAAGCTTTTATAAGAACCCAATTCACCCCCCCTCCCCTCTTGGGTTGCTACCTCTGGACAACAATTGGTATCAGAGCCGGTGCTCTATCATTGATTATTGACCTAACCATCTAGAGCTAAAGATTATGGCAATCCAAATGGAGTCTGATAAGATCGCGATGTTGTCGTTAAGACACCATATTTATCAGTTTAATCCGACTTCTTAAAATAATTAAAAATATATAGATAGCAGTGAGTTGGGTCGAATCCACAGGGAAGGTAGTGTTTTTAGATTTGAAATCTTTAATTTTTGAAAAAAAAAGATTTGAAAAGAGTTTTAAAATCAAAAGTGAAGTTGGAAAATAAAAGACAAAAATTAAAAGGTTTAGAAATTTAAACTTGGTACTAAGATCTACTAGTTAGATCTTAGCATCTACTTGCAATAAAATAAAAAGCAATAATTAAAGTGCAGAAATTAAATTATAACAAAAATAAAGGACATGAAATTAAAGAACATAAAAATAAATATTGCATTAATTAAAAAGTTCATAATTTAAATATATAAAAAAAATAAAATAAAATAAATTAAAATAGGCTGATCTCTGATCTTGGATCGATATTGGTAGAAAGATGGTGTAGAAGCCTAGCTCTTCTTCTCGGCACCCGTTGCTTTGAAGCAGCCTCTAATCCAAAGCTTGGCTTCATCCTGTACTAAAGCTTCATCTAGACCACCAATTTTCTATTCTGGAAGGTTGGGGTCTTATTTATAGAGTTAGAAGGATTGGAGACTTTTTCTAGAGGCAATGTGGAACTAAGAAGGTCTTTGATCGTCAAAATATGGAGAAATCTGAGTGAAAATCTGATTAAAAAGGAGTCCGAGACGAATTCTGTTGCTCTAGATAAAATCTGGCCATCAGATATGGATCAAACGATCCAAAAAATGCCAAAATTGGATGTGTATTGGTCCATATCAGGTTGGATTAAATTCTAGCCATTGATCGTGCGTTGATGGAGAAAATCTGGCCGCTGATCGCATGCTGGAAGTCCTGATCACCGTCAGATGCTCTTTCCACCGTTAGATCATCCCTTGGATCGAGCGCTACCATTGGATGGTGATCCGCATGAAGTCTGAAGTAGAAAATTTTTTCCATAGTTCGATCTTGATCGCAAGCAATAAGAGCCGCATGATCGTGCAATTACTGTTTCCATGTACTGCATGGACCGGCTGCACCGCACACTGTAACGAATCAGCACCTCCTATCATCGAGTGAAAAGTCTAAAAAGTCATATAAGCTGTGATAGATTTTCTATGAATTCTTTAAGGATCTAGGTCCATCATGTGTCGCTCCATGATTTATCGATTTCTGTTGAGCTGACGGTCCATGCCTAGATCATGGACCGACTGATAGCTTTCGCGGTTGAGTCGGCTAACATGACTGGCTTAGCGTGCTGGCTTTGTCGACTTGACTCGGTGCATTTGGACGCGCCTGCTGATATGGCACGGTGGCTTGAGCCGACTGAGTCGTATGTTATTTTTTATTTAATTTTTATTTATTTTATTTCTTTAGAAATTCATATCTTTTCTGTTTTAGCTCTATTTGGCTTGAAACTTATTTCGCTGTGATTAAAAAAATGAGCTCTTTTTTAATAATAAAATTTTATTTTTAAATTTTATTATTTTTAATTAATTTTTAAATTAATAAAAATATTAATTTCTAAAAAATATATATAAATTGATCATTAATTCTTAAAAATTAATATAAATTAATTGATAAATTAATACTTTTATTGATAAATTTATGGTTTTTATCATACCTCCTAACTTAAGCTTTGCTCGTCCTCGAGTAAAGGAAGAATTTAGTTTTAAATATCTTTTAACTTTAGAGTTTCGAATTTTACCTAAGCAGTTTTCAAAATGGCCATTGATATTCAGTAGAGTATAAGTGAGGTATATCATTAGGATATTAATACTTATCAATAGAAAAATTAAGTAAAGAATATTAAATTTTTCTGAACTTTTTCTAAGTTATCATATCTTTATCTCTTATTTGTCTAAACTTTCATATAGGCAAGTGTATTACTACTTTCGCCCTTCATTTATTGATTTTTATTTTCACATTATCTACTTTTTGACGCAAATATCATTGCTTACTTAGGCAACGAGACTCGGTTACTTGGTGCGAAATCTTTTTTTTTTTTTTAACATTGTATCACTATTGAGTGTCTTAACCTCTTAAGCTTTCTATTTGATCCATGTAGTGAGTTTTGGGCCAATGACTCCCAAACTAGTTAGCTTTAGGGCACTAGGTATAAAATACCCCTCAGGCTTACTAGCTCGAATCAAACAGACTATGAGTTAAGACTAGCTTTACAATGAGCTTCTTTACTCTTCCCACCTTTTGATACGAAGCTCAATGCTTGCTTAGGCAAAGAGGCCTGGTTACTCAGTGAGAAGTACTTGAAAACTATTTTTAAAAAAAAATAATATGAAAAATATATAGTTACCCTACATAAAAACTATAAAAAGTAGACTTTTCTTTGATGCTAGTAGAAAAAATTAGAAATGCTCAAAAGAAAAACTTTTTTATGTTCTATACTTAACTCTTTATTGAATTTTCTTAATACTTGATTCCTCAATATCTCACAGATTCTCTGATCTGTGCATCAATTTTTTTAAAAAAATACTTAGTTTAATTGAATTTTTAAATATAATCAGGTGTCTAAATATTAAATACTAACTTTTTTGAGGACTTAAAATTTTAAAATTTTTATTTTTCTTCCTCCCAACTTAATCGACATTGTCCTTAATGGAGAAAAAAAAATAAAGGATGTAATAAAGAACATGAAAGAATACACCTAACTATATTTTTGGTCCAGCACATACCTTTAAAAATTTAAACTCTCCCTCTAACTTATTCAATGGAGCTTATTTGATCTGATAATGCTAAAAAAAAAATAATTAGAAAGAAAGAAATTGGATTGCCTCCTAGGAGCACTAAGTTTAAAGTCTTTAGCCAAACTAAATAGTGATAACAGACTAACCGAGATATGTTGGTTCATAAAGAACTATGACTTCCTCTATAGATTCTGTGGGTAATTCCAAGAATGGTTTCAATTGTTGACCATTAACTTTAAAAACAACACCATTACTTAGATTTTCAATCTCTACAGCCCCATATGGAAAAACTTCTTTAACAAAGAAAGGTTCTGTCCATCTAGACCTAAGCTTTCCAGAAAAAAGATGTAACCTTGAATTATACAAAAGAATATTTTATCCAAGAGTAAAAGATTTTCTGTGAATTACTTGATCATGAAATACTTTCATCTGTTCCTTGTATACCTTGACATTCTCGTAAGCTTCATTTCTCAGTTCTTCTAATTCATTGATATGAAGCTTCCTATGATTTTTGGCTACATCTAGGTCCATATTTAATTTCTTTATTGCCCACATGGCTTTATGTTCTAACTTAACAGGCAAGTGACATGGTTTTCTAAACACAATCCTATAAGGAGATATTCCTAGGTTGATCTTATAGGCAGTGCGGTAAGCCCAAAGTGCATCAACTAATTTCATAGACCAATCCTTCCTATTGGCATTAACAGTTTTCTCCAAGATTTGTTTGATTTATCTATTAGACACTTCAACTTACCCACTAGTCTGAGGATGATATGGTATGGATAACTTATGGGCAACATTATATTTCTTCATTAATGTGGTAAAGGGTTGATTGCAAAAATGTGTTCCTCGATCACTAATGATTGCTCTAGGAGTACCAAAGCGAGAGAGAATATTTTTCTTAAGAAATTTAATGACCACTTTGCTATCATTGGATTTATATGAAATAGCTTCTATCCACTTGGAAACATAATCAACAGCCACTAAGATATACTCATTTTCAAAGGAATTCGAAAATGGTCCCATAAAATCAACTCTCCAAATATTAAAAATTTCAACTACCAAGATTGGATTGAATGGCATCATATCTCTCTTTGTAATCCGACCCATTTGTTGGCATCGATCACAACTTTTACAATGCACATGTGCATCCTTAAATAAATTAGGCCAATAAAATCCATATTAAAGTACTTTGATAGCAGTCTTCTTATATGCGAAATGACTACCACATGCTTGGCCATGACAAAATGACATAATACTTTTAACCTCATTATCAGGGACACACCTCCTAATGATCTGATCAAGACACTGTTTAAACAGATATGGATCATCCCAAATGAAATACTTTACTTGAGAAAAGAATTTGTGTTTATCCTGACTAGTCCAATGAGAAGGCACTTTACCAATGGCTAAATAATTCACAATATCTGCATACCAAGATTCAGTGGACACCAACATGAGTTGTTAATCTGAAAAATACTCATTAACAGGTGGTTCGTTAGATGGTGCAACTATGATTCAGGACAAGTGATCAACAACTGCATTCTCCGTCCCTTTCTTGTCCTTAATTTTTAGGTCAAATTCTTGAAGGGGTAAGATCCATCAAATTAAACGTGCCTTAGCATCTTTCTTTGCTAGGAGATGTCTAATCGCTGAGTGATCAGTATAGACAATAACATGAGATCCAACCAAATAGGACCTAAATTTTTCTAGGGCAAAGACAATAGCTAAGAATTCTTTCTCCATGGTGGTGTAATTAAGCTGTGCATCATTTAATGTTTTGCTTGCATAATAAATAACTCTCGACAGCTTGTTGATTTTTTGATCTAAGACTGCACCTACAGTATAATCAGATGCATCACACATGAGCTCAAAAGATTCGATCCAGATAGGTGGATGAATGATAGGAGCTGAAATGAGTGCCTTTTTAAGAAATTCAAAAGACTCAAGGCACTTAGAAGTAAACTCAAATTTTACTTCTTTTGCTAACAAGTTCGTCAAAGGGCGAGCTACTTTGCTAAAATCGGATATGAAACTTCTATAAAATCCAACATGTCCTAAAAATAAACGAATTTCTTTAACAGTCATGGATGGTGGAAGACTTGCAATCAGATCAACTTTGGCCTTGTCAACTTCTATTTCTTTCTTTGAAATTACATGGCCAAGAACTATACCTTCTTTGACCATGAATTGACATTTTTTCTAATTAAGAACTAAATGCTTCTTCTTACATCTTTCTAGAACAAGTCTTAGATGGTTTAAGCATTCAAAGAAGCTAGGTCCAAAGATAGAAAAGTCATCCATAAAAATTTCTAAAAATTGTTCAATCATATCAAAAAACATGCTGATCATACATCTCTAGAAGATTGTCGGAGCATTACATAGTCCAAAGGGCATATGCCTATAAGCAAATATTCCGAATGGGCAGGTGAATATGGTCTTTTCCTGATCTTCAGGGGCTATGGGGATCTGATTATAACCAGAGTATCCATCTAGAAAATAGTAAAATTCTTATTCGGCTAATTTTTCCAATATTTGATCAATAAATGGCAAAGGAAAGTGATCTTTTCTTGTAGTTGCATTCAATTTTCTATAATCTATACAGACCCTCTACCCCGTTTGGGTCCTAGTTGGGATAAGTTCATTAGCTTCATTCTGGACTACTGTTGCCCCAGATTTCTTCGGTACCACTTGTACAGGGCTTACCCATGAACTATCAAAAATGGGGTAAATAATTCCATTATCCAACAACTTCAGAATTTTCTTTTTGACTACATCCTTCATGGCTGGGTTTAATCTTCTTTGGGCATCTCGAGTTAGTTTAGCCTCTTCCGCTAGGTGTATCCTATGTTAAACTATGGAAGAGCTTATTCCTTTAATGTCTGCCATGGTCCAGCCTATTACTTCTCGATTTTCTCTTAAGATCGCTAATAATTCCTCCTCTTGATTAGGATTTAGGTCTGATGCAATAATTATAGGCAAGGTTTTCTCTAAACCTAAATATACATACTTGAGGTGCTCAGAGAGGGGTTTCAACTCTACTTTGGGTGCCTCTTCTTTTGATGACTCAGGTAATAGTTTAGTTATTTCTATGAGTGGTTCAATGGAAGGCTCCCATCTCTAGCCATTTTTATTATCTCCAATTATTTTATCTAGGTTCTCATATTCATCGGTTGGCCAGATACTAGATTCAAGATTGACTTTCTCATCGCTAATGTCTATGGATTCATAAATTTCATCTTGGACTACACTTACATTAGCATGCTTGGTAGATTTCTGTTCCAAATTGAAAATATTCAGCTCAATAGTCATGTTTTCAAAAGACAGTTTCATAAGTTCATTTCGATAATTGATTTCAGCATTAGCAGTAGCTAGGAATGGTCTTTCTAAAATCACTGAGATTTGACCCTTAGGATTTGATATTGGCTCAGTCTCCAAAATGACAAAATCAACTAAAAAGATAAAATTTCCAACCTTAATCAAAACATCTTCTATCATTCTCTTGGGGATCCTAAAAGATCGGTCTGCTAATATAATGTGATCCCTATTGGCTAAAGCTTTCCCAATCCTAATTGCTCATAAACTGAATAGGGCAAAATATTTACACTAGCCCCTAAATCAAGTAACGCCTTCTTAATGTGGGTTTCTCCTATGACATATAAAATTATTGAAGATCCTGGGTTCTTGTACTTTATAGGCATATGACTTAACAAATATGAACTCACACTTGCTGCTAAGAAAGCTCTCTTTGGTACATTAGTTATCTTTTTCTTGGTGCAAAGGTCTTTTAAGAATTTGGCATAAGTCGAAACTTGTTGGATCATGTCTAGTAGAGGAATATTTACTTAAACTTGCTTAAATACCTCTAACATTTTGTCTAAATATTTCGTTTGTTTATTAAACCTTAATCAATTTAGGAAAGGAGCTTTAGAGATTGTGGGCATCTGGTTTGGTGCACTATCAGTTTCAGGAGCTTGAGTTTGTAAGATAGATTATTCATTGGGTAGCTCAACAGACTCAACACTCAAGTCTTCTCTAGTGTCAAGGTGTATTTATCTTATTATCCACTTATTTTCCTGATCTCAAGGAATGAAAAGCATTAACTTGATTAACCTGATTTTCTTGGGATGGTCTACCATTTTGATTTCTTGGGTTGGACTCAGGTTGGCTAGGTAGCCTACCTCGTTCATGTTCACTTATGGTAGATGCTAACTGACTCACTTGCATTTTCAAGCGGGCTATGGCCTGAGAATTTGAATTCAAAATTTGACCCATGGTTTGCATGAAATTGCTTAAGGTGGCATTGGTGTCAGCATTAGATTTGGCTAGGGCTTCCAAGCTTTTCTCTAAAGAACTAAGTTTCTTTTTATTAATATTAAAGCCTGATGGTGGCAGGGTGTTTATCATAAGATTAGGCCTTGAGTTCTGCTGATTGAAACTTGGACCGCCTACATTTGGATTTTGTGACCATAAAAAATTTGGATGATTCCTCTAACCTGGGTTATAAGTAGGTGCATAGGGATTGTTCAACGATCTCTAATATGTGGCATTTACTTGTGCATATCCATTATTTAATTAGTTCATTGGGAGGGGACATTCCTTAAGGACATGGTCTGGTGCATTGCACCCATTGCACATGGGTGCAGACACTTGGTTCACACTAGCTGGTCTCTAAAGTTCTAAGGCCTCTAACCTACGTGTCAAAGTTACAATTTTGGCTTCTACAACTAGGAAGGTTTGAATTTGGTATATTCCACCTCTTGAAGGTGTGGATTTTTCTGATTTTCTAGTTTTTTTTATTGTAAACTTTTCTCGACTAGGTCTTCTAGAAATTGCCAGGCTTCATTTGGTTCTTTGTACATAAATTATCCCTGGCACATGGACTCAAATTTGAGTCTAACCCTTCATAAATTATTTGGCATAGCCTCCAAGTTCTATTCTATGGTGTAGGCATTGGGTCAAGAGGTTCTTAAATCGATCGAAGTATTTCCAAAATAATTCACTAACTAGTTGATAAAATTGGTTTATTTCATTTCTAATTCTAGCTATTTTATGATGAGAAAAATATATTTTTAAGAATATTCTCACAAAGCCCTTTCATGTCGTGATAGATTGATTTGGAAGACTATAAAGCCACTTTTTGGCATTATCCTTAAGGGCAAAATTGATTAATCTTAGTTTGATTTCGTCCTCTGACAATTGTTGTAGTTTCATGGTTGCACAAATCTCTTCAAATTTTCTAATGAATATATATGCATCCTCTATTCTCATGAATTTTGGAAGCATATTAATGATTTGAGGTTTAATTTCAAAGTTGTTTACTGTGGGTTGGGGCAACCTGATGCAAGAGGGTTGGACGGAACCAACCGGATAATATAAGTCCTTAAGGGTTTGAGGCTGAGGTTGATTTGCTAAATCCATTGTGGATGTTGAGGTTATAGGATCTAAAATAGGAACTAAATTCATTTTGACTAGTCAACCTGAAATCCTTCTCCACATGGATGTTGGAGAATTCACTATATTCTCAATGTCCTCAATCTTTTTATTTATTTATTTTTTTATTTTTTTAAATTCTCTTTTTTTTTAAGTTCTAAGTTAATTCAACCTTTTCATATCCTAGGACAACCATGCAACATAACTTTCCGTTATGCCAAGGCAACCTTATGTCAGGGCAATAGAGATTGAAAATACCTAAAGTAAAAATTTTTATTTTCAAATAAGTTTCAAACAAATTAATCCTAACCTAAGATTAGCCTAGACCTAGACAGCTCCTAATTATTTCAAGTCAACCTTCGAGCACTCCAAGTGTAGGATCAGTCAATCAACTGGTCAGATAAATGTAAGGTCGATGGGAGTCCCCCTATTGCTTGTCTTAGATACCAATTATGCTTGGTCAGGTAAGCTAACGAAACTAATTAGAAACCACATTCCTTCGAGCCCAGTCATCCCTGAACCATTTTCCTAGACACCAATCAAATTCACTAACCCTAACCTGGTTCAACTCTTAGGGTTCCTTATCCCATTGAGCTCGAGCTCCTAGGGCTGATGTCTAATTAGTTTTAAAATTAAAGGCTTAGGTCTATGTGGGATGCTGGTTAGTTGTTTGTGGGCTAAGAAAGGATGATCAAATTCCTATCTTATCTTATTTAATTGAGTTATGCCCTTAATTTGGTTTAATATGAATATGCATAAAAAATTTTCAATCAAAGGGTTCTATGCAATTTAAACTAGATGCATGCAACTAATTGAATTCTGAAAGGCTTACCATGCCTCCAATAATCATCAGAAAAATAAAAATAAAAATAAAACTAATATGATGCATGCTCTAAATAGTTAGGATTTCTAATTTTATCATGGAGCTTTTAATTAGGTTTAAATGAATATTTTTTAAAATTAATTTAAAAATAAAGTAAATAAATAAATAAATAAAAAAAAAAGAGGATTAGAGTTAGGATTGATCTCACCAAGCGGGATTAGAAGCTTCCTTCTTATCCTAATCTTTTTATTTTTTTTATTTTTTTCTACAAAATAAAGAAGAAAAGTTAGTAAGCACTATTTATAGAAAATTAAAAAAATTAAAATTTTATTAATAATTTATTTATTAAAAAAATCATAAAAATCAATAAAAAATAGCATCTAATCTTTTTTCGGTAATGGTGCCAAAAACTTGATAAGATTGTAATGTTGTCGTTAAGACATCGTATTTATCATTTTAATCCAACTTCTTAAAATAATTAAAAATATATAAATAGCAGTGAGTCGGATCGAATCCACAGGAAAGGTAGTATTTTTAGATTTAAAATCTTTGATTTTTGAAAAAAAAAAATTTGAAAAGAGTTTTAAAATCAAAAGTGAAGTCGGAAAATAAAAAGCAAAAATTAAAAGGTGTAGAAATTTAACTTGATACTAAGATCTACTAGTTAGATCTTAGCATCTACTTGCAATAGAATAAAAAATAATAATTAAAGTATAAAAATTAAATTATAATAAAAATAAAGAGCATGAAATTAAAGAACATAAAAATAAATATTACATTAATTAAAAAGTTCATAATTTAAATACATAAAAAAAATTAAAATAGGCTAATCTCTGATCTTGGATTGGTATTGGCAGAAAGATAGTGTAGAAGTCCAGTTCTTCTTCTCAGCATCCATTGCTTTGAAGCAATCTCTAATCCAAAGTCTAGCTTCATCTTGTACCAAAGCTTCATCTTGACCATCGATTCCCTATTCTAGAAGGTCGGGGTCTTATTTATAGAGTTAGGAGGACTGAAGACTTTTTCTGGAGATAATATGGGACTAAGGAGGTCTTTGATCATCAAAATATGAAGAAATTCGAGTAAAAATCAAATTAAAAAGGAGTCTTGGATGAATTTTGTTGCTCTGGATGAAATCTGACCATCAGATATGGATCAAACGATCCAAAAAATGCCAAAATTGGATGTGTATCGATCTAGATCAGGTCGAATTAAATTTTGGCCATTGATCGCATGTTGATGGAGAAAATCTTATCGCTGATCATGCGTTAGGAGTCCTGATCACCGTCGGGTGCTCTCTCCACCGTCGGATCATCCCTTGGATCGAGCGCTATCGTTGGATGGTGATCCTCGTGAAGCTTGAAGTAAAAAAATTTCTCCACCATCCAATCTTGATCACAAGCAACCAAAGCCGTACGATCGCGCAATTACTGTTCCCATGTACCACGTGGACCAGCTGCACGGCATACGATAACGAATCAGCACCTCTTGTCATCGAGTGAAAAGTCCAAAATGTCCTATGAGCCATGATAGATTTTCTATTAACCCTTTAAGGGTCTAGGTCCATCATGTGTCGCTCCATGATTCATCGGTTTCTGCTGAGCTAACGGTCCATGTCTAGATCGTGGACCGGCTGACGGCTTTCGTGGCTAAGTTGGCTAGCATGACTAGCTTGGCACGCTGGCTTTGTCGGCTTGGCTCAGCATGTTTGGATGCACCGGCTGATATGGCGCAGCGGCTTGAGCCGACTGAGCCATATGTTATTTTTTATTTAATTTTTATATATTTTATTTTTTTAGAAATTTATATCTTCTCCGTTTTAGCTCTATTTTGTTTGAAACTTATTTCGTTATGATCAAAAAAATGAGCTTTCTATTGATAATAAAATTTTATTTTTTTAATTTTTATTATTTTTTAATTAATTTTTAAATTAATAAAAATATTAATTTCTTAAAAATATATATAAATCGATCATTAATTTTTAAAAATTAATATAAATTAATTAATAAATTAATATTTTTATTGATGAATTTGTGGTACTTATCAGAGTCTTTATTTATTAAAGGATATTCTATAAATAAATCTTCACTTTTTAATAGCTCATATTATAGTTATTGGAAAGCACGCATGCGCATCTTCATACAAGCACATGATTATAATCTTTGGAAGATTATAATCGATGACTCACACATTTCTAAAGCATTAAAAGAGCATGATAAAGAAATGGTCCAACTTAATGCTAAGGCCATGAATATACTTTATTGCTCCTTAGAGTTAAATGTATTTAATATAATTTCTTCATGTATTTTAGCAAAACATGTATGGGAGAAATTGAAAAAAATTTATAAGGAAGTAAATCAAATAGAAGAATCAAGCTTCCAAGAAGAAAAAGAAGCTCACCCCAACCTATGCCTTACATCTCGTGAGGATGAAAAGAAGAAAAGGAAGAAGAAACAAAAGAAGAAGAATGCATCAATTAAGGAGGAGCAAAGCAAAGAAAAAAAGAATGAGAAAAAAGAAGAAAGCATCATAAATCCTTGCTTGATGGCTCAAAATGATGAGGTAAACATTGATAATTCTTCTGAATTTACATTTGATGAGCTTCAAGAAGTCTTTAATGAACTTATGAATGAATTTAAAAAGTTAAGGCAGAAAAGTAGGGAGCTTAAAAAGAATAATTTTAATTTAATGGAAGAAAAGAATTCTTTAGCTAAAGAAAAAGAAAATCTGATTAAATTTGAAAATTCTTTAGATAAAGAAATTCTTGAGCTTAAAAAGAAAAATGATATTCTAAATTTTTTTCTAAAAGAAAATGAAAATCTTTCAATTGAAAAGAAAGAGCTCTTGGAAGAAAACAAAAAATTAAGAAGAGAAGTTGAGGTTTTGAAACCTATAGCTAAAAAGTTTACCATTAGCTTTGAAAATCTTCAATCCTTGGTAAAATCCAATGGGGCTATTTTCAATAAAATAGAAATTGATTTTAATACTTCAAGAAAACAGCAAACTACAAAAGGTATTTTTACAAGAGCTTCCATCAAAGATCATTCCTTTAAGTGCTTTAAATGTAATCAAATTGACCATAAGATTTTGAAATGCAACTTTAAAAGAATTGGTCAAACCTTGATAAGACAAATTTGGGTTCTAAAAGGAACCTTAAATACTAACTCCTATGGACCCAAGATGGCTTGGGTATCAAAAGTTTTGAAGTGATCTTGCAGATTTGCCAAAGATCTAATGCTCTTAAAAGAGAAAAACATCTTTATTTGGATTCCTTGGATGTCAAGATGATGGATGATGATTGTTGGTATAATCTAAACCTTTTTTTTTTTGCATCATATCATCAATTATTGTTAAAATCTTTTTGATTGAATGAATCCTTTAATTAATATACTTGCATATAAAATTCCTTGCTTGAAATACTTATGTTTAATGGATTGATTTTGATGCTTGCTATTGGGGATAAATCTCGCTCCCACCGAAGTCTAGTCTAATACTTAGCCTAATGCAACCGGTAATCATGAAAGAGCTTCAATCGAAAATTCTTCCTCCAGCGATCGAACCCCAACCAAATCCCTTCAGCGGCTAGACCTTAGCCGAACTCCTTCAGCCGACCGAACTCCTCAGCGGTCGAGTCCCAGTCGAACTCCTACAGGAGTCGAACTTCTTCCGAATCCCTCCTTCAATCGAACTCCTACGGGAGCCAAACTCCTTCCAGATCTCTCCTTCAGTCAGACTCCTATGGAAGCCGAACTCCTTCCGGATCTTTTCTTCAGTCGAACTCCTACGAAAGCCAAACTTCTTCTAGATCTTTCCTTCAGTCAGACTCCTATGGGAGTCGAACTCCCTCTGCACTTCTTCTTTAGCCGAACTCCTATGGGAGCCGAACTTCTCCTTCAATCGGACTTCTATAGGAGTCAAACTCCTTCCAAACTCCTCCTCCAGTCGAATTTCTATAGGAGCCAAACTCCTTTCGAACTCCTCCTTCAATCGGACTTTTACAAGATCCAAACTCCTTCCAAACTTCTTCTTCAGTCGGACTCCTATGGGAGCCGAACTCCCTTCGTACTCCTCTTTCAGTCGGACTTCCCTTTAGGAGTCCAAACTCCTCCGAAATGGATATACGTCGAAGCTCTTCATCCCTCCATGCGGCCCCGAGTGGCTCAGTATCGGCTGCGGCCATCACTATCAATCCACTGCAGACGATAGTGATCCGCTATCAGGTGGCGATGGCGGTCACCATCAATTTGCTGTAGCACTACAGACGGCGCCCCCCTCTGTGATAGACTCCGTCAGGCCTCGAGCGGTCCGCTGCCAGACGGCTATAGTTGTCACCATCAATCAAACTCCATCTATAAAAGAAGATCCTCCAGATACATTTTCTCTAAGCTTTAAGCTCTCTTCTCCTTTCCAAAACTTTGCCAAACTCCTACCTAGGCACTCCATTTCTATTGGCCAGAAGAGCTAACTTGATCGTCGGAGGGTCCTACCAGAGCCATCACCATAGACTTCGGACGGAACTTTATTTTACAGATCACCGATGCCGACATCATCCTCCTCCACTCCAGCTCGTTCCGGCATCAATCAGATTCTAAACCAACAGAATTGGCACTAGAGGAAGGGCCCTTTATTCTTAAGGTATCCTTATTCTTAAAGGAGTGCTCAGTCGACCTGCCGACCTTCTCCTTTAAGGTTTATCTCCACCCTCCTCCTCGATCCCAAGAAATATCTTCAAATAAGGTGGCTACCCAGAGATCTACCGCTTCCACCATCAGGTCTGGATCGGATCCATATGTTCCTTCTCCATCGTCGGTGCTTCAACCATCTCCTCCACCGACGGCCATGGTAGATTTAGAGCAATTTAACCTGTTGATGCAGTGGGTTTAGGATCTCACCAAAATGGTGCAGGCCATGTGGCAGCCTCCGACGGTAATTCTACTAGAAAACCCACCATCAGGATGCCAGAAACCATCATTAAGGAAGAGCATTTGGCCTAGCATATCCGTCGTCCTTAGGAAGAAGAAACAGAAAGCAAAGGATTCACATTCGAATCATGATTCTTCTCCGAAAGAGAAATAGAGAGCAGAAGTTCTCCCCCTAGGAGGTTTCATAGGAGGGCCGAATGAAGCTCGATCGTGCTCATAGACTCCTTCCGAATGTAAGTGAGATCGAACTCCCCCTCGAGCTCATCATCAAAGAAGCCCCAACAAAAGGGCATGAAGTTCTCCCCCTAAGAGGTTTCACAGGAGGGCAGAATGAAGCTCGACCATGCTCATGGATCCTCCCTCCAAGCGCAAGCGAGGTCGAACTCTCCCTCGAGCTCATCATCAAAGGAGCCTCGACAAAAGGACATGAAGTTCTCCCCCCAAGAGGTTTCACAGGAGGGCCGAATGAAGCTCGACCATGCTCACGGACCCTCCCCCGAGCGCAAGCGAGTCCGAACTTCTTCTCGAGCTCATCATCAAGGAAGCCCCGATGGAAGGACACGAAGAAGTTTCCTCCAAAAGATTTCAAAACTACGCCCCCTCAATGCTCCACAGATGCCGATCTGAAGCAAGCCAATGGTGCTACCGCAGCTAGAACCACTAATGAGGGAGGAACAACAAGGAGGTCGACCACCTTCCGACATTATCAATGCTACCTCTGGAGGGGCTTAGTACTTCGGCGAGCCATCATCTCCCAGCCTCAAAGCTAAGAGAAGCTTGCTCCAAATTGAGAAGGCCAGCATAGAATAAAGGAGGTCATCCAGTCTGAAACTTATCGCCTGAAGGAACTCGAAGGAACAATGCTCTCACGACCTTGAAACATAGAGAATCTGAGGATGTGCTACTAGTAATTTCTCATCAATAAAATTTCTTTATTTCAATATTATTATTTCTTGGTGCAAAAACTATGTGATGACAAGGAAGAAGCAGTCAATGTGGCCATATTAGGAACAGAAGGAGAACCTCATCCTAACATAAGCAAGTTGAAGTCTTTCAACCTCGGCTAGAGATAAGATCTCTCCTGAGCTTCAGAGTCTACATCAATAGGAGATAAGATCTTCTTCAACCTTGGTTAGAGATAAGATCTCTTCCGAGCTTTAGAGTCTACGTCAATAGGAGATAAGATCTCCTTCAACCTCGGCTAGAGATAAGATCTCTTTCGAGCTTTAGAGTCTACATCAACAGAAGATAAGATCTCCTCAATCTCGGCTAAGATAAGATCTCTTTCGAGCTTCAAGTCTACGTCAATAGGAGATAAGATCTTCTTCAACCTCGGCTGGAGACAAGATCTCTTTTGAGCTTCAAAGTCAACGTCAATAGGAGATAAGATCTCCTTCAATCTCGACTAGAGATAAGATCTCTCCCGAAGCTTCAGAGTTCTATGTCAATAGGAGATAAGATCTCCTTCAACCTCGGCTAGAGATAAGATCTCTCTTCGAGCTTCAGAGTCTACGTCAACAGAAGATAAGATCTCCTTCAACCTCGGCTAGAGATAAGATCTCTTCCGAGCTTCAGAGTTCATGTCAATAGGAGATAAGATCTCCTTCAATCCTCGGCTAGAGATAAGATCTCTCCTGAGCTTTCTACGATCAATAGAAGATAAGATCTCCTTCAACCTCGACTAGAGATAAGATCTCTTCGAGCTTCTATATCAATAGGAGATAAGATCTCCTTCAACCTCGACTAGAGATAAGATCTCTCCGAGCTTCAACTCTAACTCAATAGGAGATAAGATCTCCTTCAACTTCGGTTAGAGATAAGATCTCTCTTGAGCTTCAGAGTTTACGTCAATAGGAGATAAGATCTCCTTCAACCTCGGCTAGAGAGATAAGATCTCTTCCGAGCTTCTACATCAATAGGAGATAAGATCTCCTTCAACCTCGGCTAGAGATAAGATTTCTCCCAAGCTTCAGAGTCTACATCAATAGAAGATAAGATCTCCTTCAATCTTGGCTAGAGATAAGATCTCTCCAAGCTTCTACATCAACAGGAGATAAGATTTTTTTCAACCTCGGCTAGA
Source organism: Cocos nucifera (assembly GCA_006176705.1). Taxonomy (NCBI): domain Eukaryota; kingdom Viridiplantae; phylum Streptophyta; class Magnoliopsida; order Arecales; family Arecaceae; genus Cocos; species Cocos nucifera. Next base: position 72,544 of record QRFJ01004291.1, on the reverse strand, counting down.
GATAAGATCTCTTCCGAGCTTCAAAGTCTATATCAATAGGAGATAAGATCTTCTTCAACTTCGACTAGAGATAAGATCTCTCTCGAGCTTCTACATCAACAGAAGATAAGATCTCCTTCAATCTTAGTTAGAGATAAGATCTCTTCTGAGCTTCAGAGTCTACGTTAATAGGAGATAAGATCTCTTTCAACCTCGGCTTAGAGATAAGATCTCTCTCGAGCTTCTACATCAATAAAAGACAAGATCTCCTTCAACCTCGACTAGAGATAAGATCTCTTCTGAGCTTCAGAGTCTATATCAACAGGAAATAAGATCTTCTTCAACCTCGACTAGAGATAAGATCTCTCTCGAGCTTCAGAGTCTACGTCAATAGGAGATAAGATCTTCTTCAACTTCTGCTAAAGATAAGATCTCTTCCGAGCTTCAGAGTCTATGTCAATAGGAGATAAAATCTCCTTCAATCTCGGTTAGAGATAAGATCTCTCCCGAGCTTCAGAGTCTACATCAATAGGAGATAAGATCTCCTTCTACATCAACTGGAGGCAAGATCTCCTTCGAGTTTCAACCTCAATGGATGTAGAGCCCAAAAAAAGAGTTCGACAATCATCTTTTTTGTACTTCCTTCGAATTTCGAACTTGGAAGTGGGGAGACTATTGTTGGGGATAAATTCCGCTCTTGTCGAAGTCCAGTCTGATGTCAGCCTAATGCAATCGATAATCATAGAAGAGCTTCAATCGAGAATTCTTCTTCCAGTGGTCGAACCCCTTCAACAGTCAGACCTTAGTCGAACTCCTTCAGCTGGCCAAACTCCTCAGCGATCGAGCTTTAGTCAGACTCCTATGAGAGCCAAACTCCTTTCGGATCTTTCCTTCAGTCGGACTCCTATGAAAGCCGAACTCCTTCCAGATCTTCCCTTCAGTTAAACTCCTATGGGAGCCGAACTTCTTTTGAATCTCTCCTTCAGTTGGACTCCTACGGGAGCCAAACTCCCTCCGCACTTCTCCTTCAGCCGAACTCCTTTCGGACTTCTCCTTCAGTTGGACTTCTATAGGAGCCAAACTCATTCCAAACTCCTCCTTTAGTCCGATTTCTATAGGAGCCAAACTCCTTCTGGACTCCTCCTTCAGTTGAACTTCTATAGGAGCCGAACTTCTCCTTCAATCAGACTCCTACGGGAGTCGAACTTCCTCCGCACTCCTCTTTCAGTTGGACTTCTCTTTGGGAGTCCGAACTCCTTCGAAATGGATATACGTCGAAGCTCTTCACCCCTCCATGCAGCCTCGAGTGACTCAGTATCGACTGCGGCCATCACTATCAGTCCGCTGTAGACGACAGTGATCCACTATCAGGCAGCGATGGCTGTCACCATCAATCTACTGCAGACGGTGCTACAGGCGGCGCCCCCCTCCATGATAGAGTCCACCAGATCTCGAGCGGCTCGCTGCCAGACGGCTGCAGCTGTGACCATCAATCAAACTCCATCTATAAAAAGAGATCCTTCAAATACATTTTCTCTAAGCTCTAAGCTCTTTTCTCCTTTCCAAAATTCTATCGAACTCCTGCCTGAGCACTCTATTTCTGTTGGTCAGAAGAGCTGATTTGATCATCGGAGGATCCTACCGGAGCCACCACCACTAACTTTGGATGAAACTTTATTTTGTAGGTCACTGATGGCAACCTCATCCTTCTTCACTTCAGCTCGTCCCAATGTCAACCAGATTCTGCACTAACACTTGCAATGAATTCATATCATGTTATTGAATGCTTTGATTTTAAAGATTAATACGCTCTCCTCTATATATCATGCTATGAATAAAATAATTTATTTTAAAATTCAGCATAATATTTTAAATCTTTTCATATTAATTTTATAATTAATGAATTTAAATTAAAAGATTCTTATTAGATTTGAATGTTTTAAATTGCTAAATATTCATAGAGAACTTTAGTTTTAATTATTTGATATCAAACAACTTACTATTATCATGTATCTAATTATTTATCTTTTGGCAAGAAAAGAAGAATATCTTTATTTCAAATATAATTTTACACAGCTCTATGTTTGATATGATATCATTTGAAATAAATTTAAGAATACATATCTTTTCTGAACCTAATTGCTTGATATTTCTTATGAAAAGGAAGAAATGATCTTTTTGAAAAATGACTGAAATTTTTTTTATAATTTATCTTAACTAATTTGCTGATATCAATTCAAATTGATTTATCATTCTAAATCCTTAAACTATTTAATTTGAATCAATTCATCTTGATTTAATTCAAAACTAAAATCATTGGTATCAACCTGAATTTATAAATTAATCTTTAAATGGTATTGAACTAAAAAAATCATGATTTGATCTAAAACTTAGTTTAATTGGTATCAAGAAAATCTTTCAAAAAAATGACTTTATTTGTTAAAGTAAGGAGGAGAAAATATTAAAGAAGAAGTAATCATTTAATAAAAAAGGTCTTTAAAATTAAAAATATATTTTAAATTTTAAAAATCTAAATTTAGTGGTTAAATTCATGTTAAATTTGCTTGATTTAAAATAAAGATGGGAAGAAAGTTGAAAAGTAAATTAATCTTGCTATAAGTATAAAAAATAGGAAGAGAGATATTTTCTAACTTGATTTGATTAAAAAAATTTTGACTAATTTAAAAATATATTCTTACTCCAAGGAATAAATTTTGATACTAATTTGAAAATTCAAATTTGATCCTAAATTTCTCATGTGCATTACAAAATTCTTATAAATTATTTATTTTAAAATAATATTTTACTCAAAGTAATGAATTTAAAAATATGACTATCTTATGCTTTGATACTGTTTATTTTACTTTGCTCGATACATTCTCGATACATATCTTTTTCAAATTAAATTGACCAAAATTTCTTAAGAAAAGAAAAGTTAGAATATTAAAGTATATATTATGCTTGATTTCATATTCAAATATTTTGAAAAGCTCTATTCCTCTTAAATTTTAAAAGTGCATATTTGAAAATCTAAATAAAGATCATATTCATTCAAAAAGAGAAAAAGTATAAAATATTTAAATTTAAGCTAATTTTAAAATTAAAATAAATATTTGAAACTTATTTTGAGTCAAATGATAAATTTTTAAAAGAGAGATAATTAATACATCTCTCAATTTAATGCTTTGATGTTGATTTTGATAACTCATATGAATTAATTTTCTAAACTTAATGCAATTCTTACTTTGATACAATCATATTATTGATTTTGATGATTATTTCTTATTTCTTTCCCATAAGCTTTTTGATGCTGTCAAAAAGGGGGAGAGGAATGTTGAGTATATACTTGAAGAAATTCAATGAATTGTATGATGCTTGAAATGAAAATTTAATACTCACTGATATGAATTAAAATATTTTTTTATGAGTATATGAAATATGTGTAATGAACCAAAAGAATAATTGAGAATATTCATGAAGTACTCATTCATGTGTTTAATTTATACTTTATGATACTTTTTAGCAAAATGCATAGAAATACATTATTTGCTTTTATTATACATATACTCAAGATTTTATCATCATCAAAAAGAGGGAGATTGTTGACCCTGAGATTGATTTTGATGATTCCAAAATATTGAGTATATTATGTATCTAATCATGTATTTCAAGAATGTGTGTAGAATTTTTTAAGTATCTAAAATAAAGAATTTATTTCAAGAATAAATCCTTTCAAGATGCCATGCCAAAATACTTAAAAGAGCAAATTTACACACATTTGGATGGCTTGGTATGAAGAAAGTATGATTGAAAGAAGAGAAATTAAAATTGAAGGAAGCAATTATGTTTAAACTCAAGTTTGGAAGGTCAAACATTGAAGAAAAATGAAGTCGGAACTTTTTGAGATGTTTTAGATTTTTTTCAAGAGCTCTCGAGTGGTCTAGCACAATGAAACAGTATTCAGGTATAGTCTCGAGAGGTCTCAAGTTGAACTCGAGACGTCTCGTTCTCAGAAGACAGAAACTTCATTTCTGTACTCTAAAAGTGAGAGGTCTCACAGATTTCTTGAGAGATCTTATAGTTCTGATGAGACGTCTCATAAAAAATTGAAAGATCTCAAAATCTGACGAGAGGTCTTATGAAAAATCGAGAGGTCTCGATCTGTGCGGACAGTCTTCAATGGATAGTTTTCCAACAGCTATTTTTCGATCCCAATGGCTATTTCAGAGCTTCCAATGGCTAGAACTCTTACTCCAACCTTCTCTAAAGATATTTAAAGGTGGAGAATCGATTAAAAAAAAAAACAAGAAGAAAGAGATTAAGAGATTTAGAAAGAGAATCTTTCAGATTTTGTGAGGAACATTAAATATCTAAAGAAAAGAAAAAAGAGAGGAGTGTTGTACACAGATTTCAGCGAGCCTTCAAAGCGATCTTCTCCAACATCTTCCACATCCACTTAAGCATAATTTGAAGAAAAGTCAAGCTTCAATCAAACACATTATCAACTTATTCTTTAGGATTTAAAAGAGCTTATACTCTATTTTTTATATTATGCTAAAACTTTACTTATATTTTTTGATTTCTTTACAAGTTTTTTCAGGAAAAAGAAACTTGGGGTTTAGGCCCATCCAAGTCCGAAATTGGACATTATAGGTTTTGGTTGGTGATCCCAAAAAACCAACTAGATTGTTAGTAAATCCGGAAAACTAATGGTGTTAGGTTTTGGTTGGTGCTCCTGTGAAAACCAACTAGGTTTGTTTGTGAGCCTAGGAAAATAAATACACTGTAATCAAGGATAGATTATAGTAAAATTCTCAAGAAAAGCTTGGAGAGTGGATGTAGGAGCAGGTTACTCCGAACCACTATAAATCTGTGTGTTGGTGTTGTGCCTTTTCTTCTATCTCTCTATATACTTTGCATACTTATAAATCTTACTTTACTTTCATAGTTTGATTTTGTTATCTTAATTCTGCTGCTCATATTATATACATCTCATCCTCACTACTTAGATTAAAATCAAAGCACATAATTGCTTAGAGTTAAATTTGGCCAAAGCTTTTATAAGAACCCAATTCAAACCCCCCCTCTTGGGTTGCTATCTCTAGGCAATAAGTTTCGATACAAAGACATATCTTTCGATACAAAGGCGTATCTTTCGATATCCTTCTTTGATTCTCAAACAAATTATTCCTACACATTCCATTTGATGATACGAAACTATAGATACCTCTGATCCATCAATTGGATGATTAGATTGAATTTTTTGTCCCTAGATCCTCTTTTCCAACTCAAGCTTAGCCTAAATATGTAAAGCTTTTAAATTTAAAAACTTAAAATAAGCACAAAAGTTTATTAATAGAATTACCTGATGTGATGGCTGGAATAATGAGCCTAGCTGGTTACATAGCCGCGGATCCTAATATACGATATATAATATTATTTTAGAAACTTATACATTAATCAATTTTTTCTTCTCTTTTCTTCGCTTGTATTGAAAATCAAAAAAAAAAATTATATTTTCATGTTATAAATTTACATACATATCATAATAACATAAAATAATTATTATAGCCACAAAATAAGTTGCTTAAAGTTAAATTACTTAATATGTATTTTTTCCTTCAATGATGATACTATCTCATCTTTATATAATAAAAGAGAAGTTAGTCTTTTTTAAAAATAATAAAAAAATATAAAATATAATGAATGAATAAATAAATAAATAAAAGATAGATGAAATGAAATTCACTATAAGAAAATAGAATTTTAGCGACTGAAAAATCAATCGCTAAAAATCAAAAATCGATTGCTAATAATTTAGTGATCGATTTTACGAATGAATATTATCGACTTATGATTTATCAATTACCAATATAACACTACTTATTAATTATTAATTTTTTAATATAAAAATTATCAAATAATAAATGCAATAGATCCTAAATTTAATTAAATATAATATAACAAACTAATAATGAATTGATAATAATTATTTAAATATATTTTATCAAAAATAGATAATTAAAATAGATAAAATTATAAAAAAAATAAAAAAACCAAATCAAACCAAATCAAAATTTTTTGTTCAATTTTGATTCGATTCCTTTCTTATTCAAGTTGGTTTTTGATTTTTTTTTAATTATTCAATTTTTGAGTCGGGTCGGTTTAGGTTGGTTAAAACTGAATGAACAGTCCGAGTCCAAATACAAAATATGCTTAACAAAAAAAAATTATTCATGGATTTACCTTTCCGCTGGTGGGAGGTGACGGTCCAGGGGATGGGACTTCTCGAACAAACTTAGAAAGGATCGATGGAGTAAGGAGGGACGCACCGTAGATCGAAAGCCAGGAAGGGGCCATGAGCCACCACGTGGGGGGTGACCGGTGACAAGAGGGAGGTCTCCGATGGTGTCGTGAGATGGAGGAAAGGAGGGAAGGAAGGGCTTCGATGGTGGCAGGATGGTGGAAGGGAGGAGAGGGAGGGCTTCGATAGTGGCAGGATGGAGAAGAGGGAGGGCTCTAACAGTGTCGAAGTGGTGGGATGAAGGAGAGGGAGGGCTCGACGGTATCGAATGGAGGAAGGAAGAGGGGAGGACTTCGACGATGGTGGGATGGAGGAGGGAGGCTCCAGTGGTGGCGGGATGGAGGAAGGGAGGAGAGGGAGGCTCCAGTGGTGGCGAGATGGAGGAGGAGGGCTTCGATGGTGTTAGGACGAAGGAAAGGAGGGGAGGGAGGGCTTCGATGATGGCGGGATAGAGGAAGGGAGGAAAGAAGGGAGGAAAGGAAGGGCTCCAATGGTGGCGGAATGGAGGAAGGAAGGAGAGGGTGAGATTGGCACATGGAGAAAATAAATGATGGTGACTAATGGCGGGATGGAGAAATTAAGGGAGGGGAGGGAGGGCTTGGTGCACGGGGTTGGACCGACGGATGCGGGCATGGAGGGACGTGGGCTCAGGGTTGCAGGGTTGGATTGACGGCATTGGGGTGACAGAGTCGGGGTGGCTATAGGGTTGGGTCAAGGATGTCAGGGCTGGCAGGGTCAGGGTGGCCGCAAAGTCGGTCTGGTGACGTCGGGGCCGGCGGGAGTGGGGCGGCCACGGGCATGAACGAATGCAAGCTCAGGGCCAAGGGGTCAAGCCGGCATGGGGATAGGGCCAGCAAGGTCGGAGTGGCCATGGGACGCCGGAGGAATGAGGTGGGGAGGGAGGAAAGGAGGGTTGGGGGTGAGGGGGGTTTGGACGTCGGTGAGAGGAGGATGAGGGGTGGGAACAAAAGAGAATGAGCGTAGGAGCATAATTTTTTTTTCCCTCGATTATTTTGATGTTGTAGACTATTAGCGATGACAAACTTACCATCAATAAAAGTAATATTTTTATCAAATAATTAATTTTTTTTCATAATTTTTATTAGCAACAGCAAACTTGTAGTCCCTAAGCCATCGAAAAAAAATCTATTATTAATATTTTTTTATTTCTCTCTAAATATGATATAATTTTAAAATTTAAAATTTATTATCTAAATAATTATCATTAAAGTATCATCATAAAAGACCATTTTGATTCGATAGCCCTAGCTATATCGATTAATAAAATTTAATTTTGATAGTCATGAATGATCGCTTGATGATCTAATAGATAGAGACCACCAATAAATTTGAAAATTTATAATAATAATCTCGATAATATTTATAGTATACTATCAAAATTTTACTTCAATCGGATATCGCTATCATGATCAACTTAGCATATGATGATTTTGATCGTTAAATAAAAATTGAGTAATCAAAAGGCCAAACAGCATCCAATTAAGAAAATTTTATAAATAAATGGTTTTTGCTATTACTTTAATCATTTATACAGTGATAATCATAAAATCCAAACCATACATATGTAAACCATCTACGTTAAGTAAATCTTATAAAAGTATAAGTATATTATTTAAGAACTTTAAGAATGAGTATCAAGTGATATATTATTTTGGATCATTTATATACACACGATTTAGATTTTATAATCATCACCATACAAATGATTCAAGTAATAGCAAAGATCATTTATCTAACAAATTACCTTGATCAGACACCATTTGGCCTTTTAATTACTCATTTTTTATTTAATGATCAAAATAATTCTATACTAAATTGATCATGATAATGATATCTGATTTAAGTAAAATTTTGATAGTATCCTACAAATATCATCAAGATCATCATTATAAGTTTTTGAATTCATCAATGATTTTTATCTATCAAATCGTCAAGCGATCATTTATAAGTTTTTGAATTCATCAATGATTTTTATCTATCAAATCGTCAAGCGATCATTCATGATCGTCAAAATTAAATTTTATTGATCGACATAGCTAGAGCTATCAAATTGAGGCGGTCTTTTGCGATAATACTCTAATGATAATTATTTAGATAATAAATGATAAAGATAAATTTTAAATTCTAAAATTATATCATATTCAGAAGAAATAGAAAAAAAAAATTCTTTTATTTTTTGTGATGGCAACTCCATTGAAAATAGTGCCATTGCTAATAATTTTTAGCGATGGCAATTCTAGTCACTAATACTTTTTTTGCCATCGCTAATAAATAAATAAAAAAATTTGCGATGGCAATGTCCATCGCTAATATGCCATTACTAATACTAATAATTATGATAAATAAAAAAAATTATTATTATTTATGATTGTTATTTTTGTCACTAATAATGCCATCGCTAAAGAATATTAGAGATAGCATTTGCTATCTCTAATACTTCTTATGCCATTGCTAATAAATTTAATAAATTAAAAAAAAATTATAATGATGATTTCTATCACTAATGATTATTAGCGTCGGCTTTCGTCGTTGCTAATATTCTTTTCACCATCGCTAATAATTATAAATAAAAAAATTTATTTTTTGATGGCTAGTTTTTTTGTCGCTAATGTCGTCAATAAAAAAAATTATTAGAGATAGCGAATCTGTTGTCACAAGCAGATATCAGTCGAATTCAGATGAAAAGCATTGGACTTTTGTAAAATGTATCCTTAAGTATATGAGAATGACTAAGGATATGTTTATGATCTTTGGTAATAAAGAACTCTATGTCTAGGGGTATGCAGACTCAGACTTTATGTCTGATATAGATGATCAAAAATCGATATCTGAAAGTCTATTCTTATGCAATGATAGTGCTGTAAGCTGGAAGAGTTTCAAATAGACTATGATAGTAGACTTCACCATAGAAGCAGAGTACATCGCTGTATCGAAAGCTATGAAGGAGACGTTCTGGTTCAAAAAATTCACCGCAGAGTTCGGAGTGATGCTATCAGATGCCGTTCCTCTGTACTGCGACAACAATGGCACCATAGTCCTAACTAAGGAGCTGAGGTCTTACCATAAGTCCAAGCATATCGAGCGACAGTTCCACCTTATTCGCAATTATCTTGAGAAGGGATATGTCGAGGTTAAAAAAGTCGACACCATAGATAATGCAGTCGATCCACTAACAAAGCCTTTAGGCCAAGAGAAGATTGAAGCCCATCTTGAGAAGATGGAACTTAGATTTGTAGCCAATTGACTTTAGGTCAAGTGAGAGTTTGTTAGATGTATGCCTAGAAGCTAGATTGGCCAATACTTATAAAATACTTTCTAGAGATATTTTTTAAATTTTGACTTAAAATTAATAAAAAAATTATTTCTTCTATCACATAGTATATTAAAGTATTTGTGATACATCCATTGAGTTAACAGGCATGATAACACATATTCTCAAGAGTTTAAAATTTAAGGCATGTATTATTATAATTAACTCATAAACTTCTTTCAATCGTAGAATCATCATGAGAATGGTGATTGATCCAAAAGATCGGTGTATGATCGCTTTCTTAGGATAGATGAGTCTTAAGTCTATGATGTGAAGACATCAAAGTGAGAGTATAGGTACTTATTGAGAACAAGGGCACTGAGCATGACTATCTCGAGCAGTCATAAGAAAATCTATCTTCTCATCGATGATTAGCTTGATGCTGTAGTTATGTGTTTGATTCTTTGATCTAAGGTGTATCGATAGTTCACCTTGAGTGTATTATAATTTGACTACACCATAACTTAATTTTCTAGCTATTTGGAAACCTAAGGTGTATGTTGGTTATAGCATGTTCATTGTAGGAATTAGATTGCACTAATAGAAAATCTATCAATCTTGGTAAAGAAGAAGCAGTCCTGTGATGATCATGAGATCGAGTCCTTAAGTCCATGACCATGATAGTATGAAATAATAGAAAATGATTTCTATTAGAGTTTCACATCAGACTCGAATCAAATGATTTATTCATATGATAGGTATAGGATCTGATAAGTTTACCTTGATCTAGAACCTATCGGAGCTCATGATAGAAAAATCCAATTACATAGATAGCTGCATCAAGAGGTTCACATTTGATTTTAATGGATTCTCACCACATACTGCTAGATGTCACTGATGGATTTTGGGATCAATTAGAATTGTCTTGATGATCAACGATTCTAATTAGATAAATCAGAAGAGTTCTGATCCATCGAAAGGTATTTTGATGCTGTCGATGATGGAGATCATAACATGTTCCATTACCATATAGAACTGAACCTAACTGGATCATACAAATAAGAATTTGGATCTAAATATCATCAATTGGGCTAACTTAGTTCGATTGATTTGGATTAGATCCAATTGAGTTCAAGAAAATCATGCTAGCACATGATTAAGCCTAACATTCTTCTTCTATTGACTTCCTGATTGATCTGAACTCAGTAAAATCTGATTTGGCTTGTCTAGAAATCCTATATGAGTTTGTTCTAGTTTGACTGGATGTTGTTATGGTTAGAACATGGCTTGTCTTGATGAGATCAAGGCTTATCCTAAAATTATGAGATGAAATTAGGACAAGGCCATTTTAGCCCAGTCTTTGCAGGAATTAAGATAGGAGGCATGCGCCTCCTAGAGTTTATCAGAGGATGCATGCCTCTAGGTGATTTCACGAAGGAAAATGAGGGTGCACGCCCCCTTATGGCATGCACTCTTAGTGGATAAGGGTGGAGGAGTTTAATGAGATCAAACTTTAGGAAGATAATGCCTTGCGCCAACCCAACTTGATCTTCTCTTCTCCATGCCAAATTCCCTCTATTTTGTATGACAAAATTAGAGGAATTTTTGATATGGAGCATGAAAATTAGAAGAGAGTCCTTCTGCTTTTAAGCAAAGCATTTGCTTAAAGCCCTAGGACTCTAGGGTTGCGCCTATATCTATAAATAGATGTCCTGCGCCTAGGGTTTTTAATTCAATCAAGCCAACACCTACATGCTGCCTCTTCCTCCATCTCCACACCTCTTTCTCTAATCCCCTCCCTCTTCTCCACACCTAAAAAGGTTGGGCGAATTCAGCATCAAAGGTTGAAGGCTACTGGCGTAAAGACTAAGTCTAGAAGATCCAGTTCGTGAGATGGACGTGCTGCTGCTAGAGATCTAATTGAAAACAAACCAGGAAGGCTTGAGATCTGATTTTCTGAGATTAGATCTAAAAGAAGGAGACTTCCAAATCTAACCTAAGTAGATGCTGGTAGAGGTCGGATGCATGCGCAGCTCAAGTCAGAATCTCAGAGGCTTCAGATCATCGCTGCAAGATGAACCGTTCACCCGATCAGGTAATAAATATTATCACTATTTTTATTTTAATTTTTATTTCCATAATCAGATCAAACTAATCAGATCTGAGAACTCTCAGATCTGATCGGATCTTAGAAAATTTTTGAAAAAATTTTGCTGCAAATCTGATTTGATCAGATTGATTCTATAGCAGGAACTAGAAATTTCTTCATTGAAGATATGATTTTGGAGGAGATTCCACTCAGTCTTCCATCAATACAAAAAATCCAACATTGTATTGACCATTTGTCGGCTGCCACTATCCCTAACAAAGCAGTCTATCAGATGAGTTCGAAGGAGAACGAGGTGCTACAATGACAAGTTGAAGAGATTATTCACAAGGGCTTGGTGTGGGAAAGTATGAGCCCATGTGCAGTACTAGTGCTACTTATGTCGAAGAAGAATGGCTCTTGGCGCATATATGTGGATGGTAGAGCGGTTAACAAAATTACTATCAAGTACCACTTTTCTATTCTGCACCTTGATGATCTTCTCGACCAACTTCATGGTGCCTCGGTCTTCTCCAAAGTTGACCTAAGGAGTGGCTATCATCAAATTCATATGCATCCCAGTGATGAATAGAAGATGGCATTCAAGACGTGCATGGTCTCTACGACTAGATGGTCATGTCATTTGGCCACTCAAATTCTCCAAGTACTTTTATACAACTTATGAACTATGTATTCAAACCCTTTATTGGTAAGTTTCTTGTTGTTTATATTGATGATATTTTGATTTATAATAGAGGAATTGAGGATCATATGATGCATCTTTGGCAAGTATTTAAGTTCTATAGGAATAAAAGCTATACACCAACTTAAAGAAATGCGACTTTGTGACAACTAGCCTGTTTTTGGGCTATATTGTCTTGATTGAAGGTATCAAGATGGATCCAGCGAAGGTTGAGACGATTGCTACATAGCCCGAACCTACTTTACTGCATGACATTCAAACATGATCTGTTTTCTTTCTACCAGCACTTCATCTAAGATTTTTTCACTATTATCGTCCCAATCACTAATTGCTTAAAAAGAGATTCTTTTAAATAGATGGATGACTCAAGAAAGAGCTTTGAGCCTCTCAAAATAAAGATGATGGAAGCTTTTCTTCTCACTCTTCCCAACTTCAACAAAGTATTCTGACTGAAATCTAAGATTATCAGTCAGAATGAGCTACAGAAGATAGCTGGCAAAGTCCGCAAATCCGTGTATATGGTAAATCCTGAGTGTCTGCCCAAGAATGAAAGGTAAAATTTTAGAAGCCTTATAATGCCAGCCATAAGTATCGTAAAAGCTTGGGGACGACCTCATCGAAGGGGAAGTATTTTACGTGATGCAGTTTGCAAATGCCAAAGGGCAACACTGCAATATAAGAGCTGTTTCGACCTGTACCCAGCATTACGGATAATCAATGGCCCCGGACCTGGCTCGAGCCTGAGCACAAACTTCGCCGGAAGATCAAGCCCCAATTCCAGCCCCGAGCTGGCCCAACCCGATGTCTGGTTCGGTCAAGAAAATTTAGATAAGTGGTCCGACCAGACCATGCAGCGGTGGATTTGATCCGCTGGGTCGGTCGAAATCGTGGCCACTGCCGGTTCCTGGGTTCTTCTTCTCTGGAAGTCTCGATCCCTAATCAAAACGATCGATCATCGGCTAGGGTAGCATCCTCGACTTCTCGTCTCTCCACCTAAATCGCTTCTCCTATTCCTGAAGCTTGCCCTCATCGCCGGTCGCCGGTCGTCGGTCCAAGCAAGGCGGTGGAGAGCCTCCTATCGTCGGCCGACTGCAGTTTCATTGAGGTACCATGATCTCTCTCCCTTTTCTTTCATCTTCGTTGTCGTATGGGCCTGTTTTTCTATCGCTCCACCACCGTGATGTCTAATGGCGGACTTCGATTCCATCACCGTGATTGGCCCAGCCCAGCGAACCTCCCGTTAAGCCGCTTGCTGGAGGGAATGAACCCCACCTCCACCGCCAGCTCCGTGGCCACAACCACCTCCTTGGGTGGCACCGGTGGCAGCATCACCCTTTTCTTTTCTTTTTTTTTTTTCTTTCCCTTGCCGGACTTCCTGGCCCGCTGCTGGGCCTCCTTTTTCCCAGTGCTACTCCATCTTGGTTACATAAATGTAGCAATATCTATTAGTAAATTCATCGCTGGCTTTCAAAAGGTAGTTTTAGTTAAATTGTGTTAAATATAGTTTGCCTTATTGCTTAAGCTTAGCATAGCTTTTATTTCACCTATTATGTATCCTTGGAGCGCTGTTTGGAATATAATTTCTAGTAATTTGCTGAAATGTGGTTGAGACACATTTTGTGCTGCTGGGATGTCCAAGAGGGTGGTACAGGCCATGATTGTATTTGCTTCAAAGGCCTTGAAGTCTTGAAGGAAACCGACTACCCTCCTGCTTATCTCTGTCCTTTTCTTCCTCCAGATGCTTCCCTATAACGTATATGGCAGCCAAATATTGTATCCTTATGATTTCAAAGATTTTAGTTTGTATGTGCTGTTTTATTTCTTGAGAAAGTAAGTTTCTCCTGCAGTCCATCCTGTTTCTCTTCTTCTTCTTCTAAAGTTGTCAGGTTTGAGTTCGAACCATAGGTATACACCCATATGTTTCTTGATAATTTAGTCTGCTTGTGTTAACTTACCCATTGTTGAACTTGATCTCTCTTTCTTATAACCAACTCTTGACCTATGTCCGTTTATAAATGCTTGGTTCCTATGTAACTATCTCAAATTTTTATCAAATTTTAAACTTGACCATGACTTGGTTTCTCATGTAGCTTAATTTTAATGGCAGCGTTGAGCTTTCTAATAATTTCGATCTTGATTTTCATCTCTCTTGGTCACCAAGTTGACCTTCCAATGACATTTACACATAAAATCCATTGTTAATTTCATATCACCAAGATTTGAGTTACTATGGAACTGCATTGACATGGAACATCTCTTGGCACTGGCCCAGCAATCAAGAGCTGATGTACCATGTGTTGCTATGGACTGCTGTCAAGACTCAAGGGGCTTAAGTGTACTGTTACCATATCTGTACAATATGGTACAACCTGTGTGGCCCAGTTCAAACCTTACTTAAAATCTCTGTATTTCACCTTTGGACATGAGCTGCCCTATTTGAGAGCTCGTGCATATTTTAAATCATTATCTGTTGGTGTCTAGGGTGTTTACTGCAGGGTGATATCTGAGCACATGACAATCTGGTTCCAAGTTTACTTTGAAAAAGCATGGTTTCACCTGTAGCCATGACATCATTAACTGAGTTCTATAAATTCAGTTTTTTTGTAGGTCATAGATTGGAAATTTTTTGGAAGAATAAATCAAACTGTGCACTTTTACGGTGTCCTAGGTATGTTAATACTGGAAGATGAGCTAGTAGTTTCCATGAGATAGATCTTTCCCACTAGCCCATTTGTGTTTGTGGGGCTTTACTTTTTTAGTCTTAAAAGAGTGTATGGATATATATACACCATGACTGCCTTCCAGAAAACAAGATTTAAGGACAATTGAGTTAATGTAAATCATATGGTTAAAAGTTTCTCAAAGGAAGAGGTTTATTGACCCACCAGAGCTGGCACTTTTTTGTGATCTCACTGAAGTTCTGGTTCTTATAAGTTTTAAGCTTGGAGTTCATTAACCTTAAGGGGTTCTGTTGATGGTTTATTCCCTTGCATTTATGATAGATAACCTGCAATCAATATATCTATTTCTTAGAGCAATGGATGTATATATTTTTGTTGAGACCAACTATTCAGAATTATGCTGTGCTTTTGTAATTTCTCTAATTTCTTGCATTTGTCTTCTTAATCAGCAGCCTGCCCTATGTTTTTGAATTGACTTTTCTTATATTTATGCTTTCCTATAACTTCAAGAATCATTAAGTTGCCTGTTTATAATAACTATAGAGTTGAAAGATGGCCGGAGTGGCTGAGGTACAGAATAGGCAAGCAAGACCTGTGCCACCTGCTCAGCCCAGGGGCCCTCCCCCACCTGCTCGCCCTCGCTTTGAGCCTGTTGATCGTGAGAAGGTATGCCCTCATTTTAATTGCTTCTCTTTGTTAAGTTCTTTTTTTGCATATCAAATCACATGCTTTTCAATAGGCAAGCTGGTGGTAAAAAAAATTTAAAAAAGCAGCAGTGCAAGCACATATTCTTTGAGAAAAGGTGAGAAGGGAGGAAACAGCTATCCATCTTTCGTTTGCTGAAGAACCAAGTTAATGTAATAATAGCTATATAATCGCTACAATTTTGCAATTGATGCATTTAAATTGAAAAAAAACTTCCATCATGAATCTTAAAGCATGTGGTGGAACCAAGTTACGCCTAGCCACTGATACTTTTTGACCTGGCAGCAAGTAGGTGACGTCCATGTATATAATTAAGAAAGACAATTATTATTATTGAAAGTTCATCTTTCTAATTGACCCATTGAAATAACACAACCCTTTGAAAATCATGATCTGTAAAAATTATTATAGATAAAATAATGGATATTATTTATCTACTCTAGTATTGTTATGGATCTTGAGGGTGGGCCTTGGTGCAACTGTAAGGTTGCTCCATTATGACCTGGGTACCATATGTTTGAAACATGGTAACAACCTTACCCTCCCTTGACCTCGCCATGGTGGGACCCTCATGCAAAAAGACACCTTTAGGTATTTTTATGAATTCTATGGAAATAAAATAATTGGTGTAATTAGCTATTATAAGAAAATAGAAGATAATGGTGGGTTATTAACAATGTTATCTAGCATTATTGCTATTTGTATAATTCTTAAATTCACATAGAGATTTTGACAAATACAATTATAATCAAGCAATACTGAAATTATAAAAAAATCACCATCACTCCATTATGTGGCATGCCATTGTGATAAGATGATGGTCGGTTGACATATAAATTCTCATTCTATAAATATTTATGATATTTATTGTTTCTGTAGTGATTTCCTAGTTGTTGTTATTCTATGCATGTGTTTGTTACCAACTCATTTCTCTTATTGTTGGTAAAAGGAAAGCCTCATATTGTGCTGCATCCCGCATCTGAAACCTTAGCCATAATTTGTGGGTGGGCAGCTCCTTCACATGATGGCTTAGGTGTGGAGAGAATAAAAAACTAGGTGGAATAGCTATTGGGACCAGGATGAACTAGCAAAAGCTGTGAATAAAGAAGTAACTAAAATCTGGACTAACTTGTTGACCATTTGGGAATAACTAAATAAGCGACTCCAAAAGCGGTGGTGAGAATAAAGAATAATGTTTTCATGCTAACCTGTAAAAGCCAAAGCACTGCCTTTAGTTATGGGTATAGATACAGATATGCTTGTCTGATTGATTCATTGTACTGTGTAAGGTCATGAATCTATAATAGCTGATATCCTGGATAAGATTTCTGACAACAGAAGTGGAGTTCATGTATTTGACTTGACCATGTGATACATTTGAGCCGTACCCTTGTTTATCAGGTTTATTTGACTTGACTACATATTTTTATTATGGTGCATTCAATAGATCTGCTTGGATAGGTGATGTATCATTACTTATTCTCCATGAAATTCCTAACCACTGCCTCCGGTGATTCCCGCTATAGATCCTTGATCAACACATGGAAAAACTTAGCTTCTTGGGTCTAGAATACATCACCTACTGACTGACACATTCTCAAATCATCTAAATGATGTTGCTTCTTGATATTGCTAACATGGCAAACAGGCTGAAGTTTATAAAGCATGAGATATTTAAGTCAGCCTCTGAAAAAAAAAAAAAGCATCCAATAGTAACTTTGTTGTGTCTTGTTTGTTGGAGTGCAATGTTTAATGCATGATTCAATTCTGAGCAGAGTGTACAGCTGTCAGTTGCCTCTGCTTTGTCAACCTCTGGGGTCTCATCTTCTCCACAAGATTGGGTGCGTCCCTCCATTTAATCTTTGCTGTTCGATGGAAGTAATGTTACATCTAAGTATACTCATGTGGGAATTGACTATGTTTTTCTCCTAATGAGGTGGAAAACAACAAATTAAGTTGCTTGATTAATCAGTCAATGGTTCAGTTCTGAGCATGTTGTATGTGCTGTCGGTCACCCCTGTTTAATCAAGCTGGTCAACTGATCTTCTGCATCAGAGGGGGTGCTTCCCTTCATCTAGGCTTTAATGTTCAATGGAGGTGACATTAGATCTGAGTAAACTCATGTGAGAATCAAACCTTTTTTCTCCTTATGAAGTTGAGGACAATGAATTACGTTGCTGTGGTATTAATTCCATGACCTTGCTCCCGAAGTTTCCAGCATGACACGGACCTTCTGTATTCATGCTTTTCTTAGATAACTTGTTTGCTTAGCTTGAGGGGTAGTATTAACTTTGTTGGTGGAGGGATCATAAACTAGATTTCATTTCAAGTTATATCATTTTTTTTAAAACAAAACTAGAGGATGATAAGCAAATTCTTTGGTGTCCTCTTTCCATGATATGGTGATTTATAACTGAAGTATTCATTTGGCACCAGTTATTCATTACAAGCTTATCCGAGCTATTTAATTTCCCCAGATTTAGGAGATCAGGCGGCATGAACAGTGAGAACTAAAAATGAGGGGTGTTTACTTCAATAAATAGGGAGATTTGTGCATTGGGAATGTTGCATTTGTTAGCAACAAAGATCATTCTGGTCTTTTGCCATAGTTCAGCTCTGTAGACTGTCAGGACATAGTGAATTGCAGAGAAGTCTAAGTTTGAAATCAGCATGATTATTTTTACCATTATTATATCATCTTTCTGTTCATTAGTGGGATATTCAACTCCATATGCTGGAGGGCCTTGAAGATTGAATCATAATTCATGATATGCCGTACCAGTCGGTATATTAGTGCACACTGTGCCTACCATACCATACCAATTGATTCCTTGCATTTACATACTATCTTTACCTGACTTTCTTTTCGAAATATTTGCAATTTAATAAATTTTTTAATCATATTTGTTGAAAGCTTGGTCTTAAGTTTATTTCTCTATGAGATTTTACTTATTTGTTTGCATCAAAGTCATGAGGAGATGCATGTTCTTTATCTGAGGAGATTTAGCAATTGGTTTAAGCATGACTGGCCCCTCTATATTCACGAATTCTACATCAACGATGCAGATGAAAACATTGTCTATTAATTCCTGAAGTTATCAAGGCTTCATCTCACACTCAAACTGATGCTTTCTATATTGTCAGGGAAGATTTTCTAAGGTTCTTTATTATTATTATTTTTTCACTGAAATAGCTGCTGGTGCTTGTTGTTCAAGGAGAGGGCATGTTCAGACTGAAGATTAACTTAGAATACCATCATTGTTTAAGTAATCTAATCTTAATATTATTTTTTGTTTTTGCTGTGGTTGAAGCTCATTTTATTATAAAATTTTATATTTGCAACCTGCTCTTTATTATGGTCGATTTGATTTTGTGTCATGATCATCATCATCCAAGTCATTTCCACTTTACATGCACAAATTATAATGACATTTGTCTCTTGAATTGCAGACTTGCCCACTTTTGCTTCGAGTTTTCACTAAGGTAAGCACCATGTTTGCATTGATAATTTTTGAGCAATTATTCAAACATCTGCTGGATATTCATTATGCTTTTAGGTTTTATCTATCATGTTTCTAATGTTCACACTGTCCTAATATTCTTTATTACTGGATCTCTAAGACGCTAGTGCAACAGCATATCAAAGCCTAGGACTAGCACAACTAAGCCTACAGAAAACAGGTTCTTGTCAGTCTTGGTCAGAGCAGAGTCAGAAAAAAGCCTGTCAGCCCTCACTTGGTCTTCAATTTATACCTTTTATGTTTGCTTATGGTCCAGATGTAGTTAAATGAATTAGCCAGCCTGGGTAGGCACTCCTCAATGGGTATTTATTCTTTGGTAACCAATGTAACTGTGAGTCATGATGTTATGAAAGCCTTACTGAAATAAACAAGAAGGAAAGGGGTGTGGGTGCTTCTTCCCTCCTTCCATCATCCACCTCAATTTATCTTCCCTCTTGTTTTACCTTCTCTTCTTTCTTACTTACCTCTGAGACATCATCTTCTTTCTTATTTGTGCCTTCCTCAGTTCATTTTCTTCAGCTGTTATTTACTGCAATGGATTCAGATTCTGCTAGATCTAATTACATAATTGCAACCAAACATTCAGCAGTCTTCATTTGCTTTC
The DNA here is from genome assembly GCA_006176705.1 of Cocos nucifera. NCBI lineage: Eukaryota > Viridiplantae > Streptophyta > Magnoliopsida > Arecales > Arecaceae > Cocos > Cocos nucifera. The sequence continues at coordinate 52,690 of QRFJ01004291.1, read as the reverse complement.
ATGGCTAATGTATTGAGATCATGGTTTGTAAAGTTTTATGATCTGAATTTCAAATTTATGTGCATCACTCTTTCTTCTGGCTTTTATGTCAATTAGAGTTTCTTTGGAATATAATGCATTTACCAATTGTTGATATCCTTAGAAAGGAATATCACTTGCTATTTTGTTGAATATTAAGGGTATGAACATACAAAGTGCATGACATATCATATTTGTACCTTTTTTTGGTGACATAAGGAAAAAAAAAAAAAACCTTTGGACCAGTTATAAATAAGTTAACCTTTTCCACATCGCATAGGTTTGGTAGTTATTGTTAGTTTACTGTTTTTCCTATAAATTGTATCTGAGTAAAACTAGGTCCATATGTTGTTGATGTACAAAATAGGCTTTGCAATCAAGCTGTTTATTTATTAGTACACTGATTTATTTACTAGTTAAATTTCATGTGCAAATGCATATGGATGAAGAAACAAAACATTTTCATAGTAACAGTGTGAAAGCTTTGACATGACGCTTAGAGAAATGATTTTAAAAACCCAAAAATCCACTTCAAAACATTATTTAATTGAACCTGCTCTTTATTTCCATATCTGTTGCTGAAAACGTGTATAACTAATTGTAAAATCACTTCTAAATGCCACCTTGATATAGATTTGAAATTTTTTAGTAATTTAATTTGATATAGGGTAATCTTTCTGGTGCAAACCAACAATGTAGAAGTTTCTGACATCACTATTCCATGCAAGGTTTGGCATCTTGTTGTTCCAATAATGTGCCTCACTATTTTTATATGAATATCATACTTTGGACTAATGTGGTGTCTAAGTAAATATTCGTTTTTTTTGGGTTTATTTGAAGAATTATTAATTGGAATTACTTGTGCTGTTTGGGTTGAACATTAATAAAAAAATTGTGATTAAGAATGGTTTAGGGAGGAATAATGACAAGGAGAAAGCTATATGGCTAGCTAGTTACGAGACTATCTCCCAATTCAATATGGTTCTTGACATGGTGCTTATGAATGGCCTAACTCCCTCAGAGTCAAATGGAAGCTCTCTAAATCACTCTAATCTCTCATGCCATGTTGGATCGGAAACTATTTTGGCAACTATTTGAGCCATGTAGCTGTGCTCTTACAACAAAGAGTAATTAAGCTTCCAATAGTAACCGGACTCCTAGAAATCCTGTTGGTAATATGAGCCACTTCAACGTTGGACTATTGCTTCTTAACAACTCTTTTCGTGCATGAGAAAAAGGGTTAAAGAGTTTCTTAGAGATTTAAGAGCAGTAGTTTTAAAATCTGTCTTTCCAATATTATTGGTTCATGAGGTGATACTGATGATCGGGTAATTTAGTAATAAATTAATAATTAATTCATAGGGTTAATGGTTAATTAATTAGTGTTGGGGATAAACTCCACTTCCACTGAAGTCTAGTCTAATGCTTAGCCTAATGTAACTGGTAATCATAGAAGAGCTTCGATCGAGAATTCTCTTTCAGTCCGGACTCCTTCAGCAGCTTCGATCGGAAATTCTCCTTCAGTCCGGACTTCTTCAATCGGATTCCTCCAGCAGTCGAACTCCTTTCGGACTTTTCCTTCAGTCGGATTTCTCTAGGAGTCGAATTTCTTCCGGATTTCTCCTTCAGTCGGATTCCTCTAGGAGCCGAATTCTTGGACTTCTCCATCAGTCGAACTCCATTCGGATTCCTCCAGCGGATTACTTTCAGATTTCAAGTAGTATTCCTCTCGGATGATCCCCTCTAGCCGTATTTCCTTTAGGAGTTCGAACTTCTTTAGAATTGATATATATCAAAGCTCTTCACCAACCAACGCCTGCTTCCTTCGGACTTTGACTATTAAATCTCAATGAACGGATACATCACGACAACGACACCTCTTTCCGTAATAAACTTCACGTGGTCCCGAGCGGCCCACTACCGAACGGTTACGATTGTCATTTATCAGTCTGCTATAGGCGATCCCACTACTGGATGGTTATGACTATCATTATCAGTCTACTATGGGTGACACCTTTCTCCGTAATAAATTCCACGTGGCCCCGAGCGGCCCACGATTGGATGGATACGGTTGTCACTATCAATCTGCTCCGGACTCCGTCTATAAAAAGGATCCTTCAGATATGTTTTCTCTAAGCTTTCTTCTCCTTCCCAAAATTCTGCTGAATTCTTTCTTGAGTATTCCATTTCTATTGGCTAGAAGAGCTGACTTGATCGTCGGAGGATCGTACCGGAGCCACCACTACCGACTCCGGACGGAACTTTGTTTTGCAGGTCACCGACGGCGATCTCTTCTTCCCCAACTCTAGGTTGATCCGGCGTCAATCAGATTCTGCACCAACAGGATTGGCGCTAGAGGAAGGACCCTCTGTTCCTAAAGTTTTCTTCTTCTTAAAAGAGTGCTCAGCAGCGATCTCTCTTCTTCCTCTCTAGAGTTCTTTCCGAAAAAAATGCCTCTCAGGAAAGCTTCGATCCGGCGATCAATGGTCTCTGCAGCCAAATTCCGTCCAGATTTATCCGCTTCCGCTTCAGCTCCGGTAACTCAACCGCCACCCGCAGCCATGGTGGATGCGGGGTAGTTCAACCTACTGGTCCAGTAGGTTCGCGATCCCATAGAGGCGGTGCATGCTATATATCGTCAAGCTCTGGCGCCAATTCGGCTGGAGCAGGCTTCTTTGGAGTCTCATGATCCGATCGGAGGACGGTCGACTTGGGCTAGCTGGTCGGTGACCTCCGAAAAGAGGAAGCAGAGGATGGAGAGCCCTTGCTCGGATCATGACTCGATCCAGGAGGAGCTTTGCCTTCGTTTCATCAGAAAATCCTAGAGATTAATGATCTTGAAGATCTCCTGAATCAAAGGCTCCAGAAAATGAGCCGACGAATCGAAGAGCTCCGTTATACTCCCTCACATGGTAATAATATTTGCACTGATCCTCCTTTTTCTCAGAGGATTATACAAGAGTCCGTTTTGCTGTACCTCAAGCTTTTCCTATTTGAAAGCTACGACGGAACTTCTGATCCGGTTGATCATCTGGAGATCTTTCGGATCATGATGCTGCTCTATGGTGCACCAGACGCCATTTTATGCCAAGCTTTTCCGTCTACCTTAAAGGGAGCAGCAAGAAACTGATATTCGGCGTTGAAGTCGGGTACGATCTTCTTCTTTGACCAGATAAGCTATCAGTTTGCGGCTCACTTCGTCAGCAGTCGACGTCCGCGCCGAGTTTCAAGTTTTCTGATGAATATCAAGTAGGAGGGGGAATCTATCCGGACTTATGTCATTCGGTTTAATGCTACTGCATTGGAGGTCCGGAATCTGGATCAGTTTGTTGCAATGGCCGCACTCAAGGGCGGCCTTCAGAAGAATGATTTGCTGTTTTTCCTAGAGAAGAAGTACCTCAGGGACTTTGCCGATCTGCTAGCTCGGGCTGAAGGATATGCCCGAGCGGAAGAAACCTTCAAATTAAAGGATGAGGAAGCTGTAGGAAAACGGCAGGCGAGCGAGTCTAATAAACCCGTAGTTGGTGGAGGGTCGAATGAAGTTCAGCCGCGCATACGGACTCCCTCCGAATGCAAGTGAACCTGAACTCCTCGAGCTCGTCGTCAAAAAAGCCCCGACAGAAGGGCACGAAGTTCTCCCCTCAGAAGGTTTCATAATTACGCCCTTTCAATGCTCCAAAAACACAAGCATTGATGGAGATCAAGGAGCAATTGTCGAGATCTGAAAGGATGCGCACTCACCCTGGCAAGCGCAATCCTAGCAAATACTGTCTCTACCATCGTGACCATGGCCACGAAACTGAAGAATGCATTCAGCTCCAAGACGAGATCGAGAAACTCATCAGGAGAGGTCGGCTGGTTCGATTCCTCAGACGCCGGTCTGAAGCAAGAGAAGATCGGCCGAGAGCACTGCCGCAACCAGAACTACCGAGGGAGGAACAAGAAGGAGATCGGCCGCTTCTCGGCATCATCAACACTATCTTTGGGGGACTTCGGCGAGAAGAGGCCAGCGGATCTGGGGATCAGTGACAAGATGGAGGGCTGAAGAACCCATAACCTTCACTGAGGTAAATGCACGAAAAGTACAGTTTTCGCACAATGATGCGGTTGTAATCTCTTTAAATATAGCAGACTATGATGTACATCGCGTCCTAGTTGATAATGGAAGTTTGGTTGACGTCTTGTTTTACGATGCTTTCTCCAAAATGTCAATATCTAATAGTCAGCTTGGACCAATAAACTCTCCCTTAGTAGGCTTCGCTGGTGCTTCAATGAGAAGCGTAACTCGCAGGACCTCAGAGTCAATCTCGATCTGCTGGAAGAAAAAAGAGATGAAGCCTAAGTTCGGATGGTGGCCTACAGGCAAAGGATGGCCTAATATTATAACTCCAGAGTCAGAGGTAAAATATTCAGAGTAAGGGACTTAGTACTTCAGCGAGCCACTATCTCTCAGCCTCAGAGCCAGGGAAGCTTGCCCTAAATTGGGAAGGACCCTATGAGGTCATGGAAGTCGTCCGATTCGGGACATACTACTTAAAGGAACTTGGGGGGCAGACCTGCCTCGACCATGAAATTCAAAAAATCTGTGAATGTATTACCGATAATTTGATTACAATAAAATCTCCTTACTCCAACACCCTAATCTTTGTTGTGTACCGGTGATAAAGGACAATCCCACGAACTTAATTTCACGATAAATACAGCCCGTTAGGAACAGGAGAATCTCGTCCTAACGTGAGTAAAGTCGAAGACCTCATTCATTTTAGACGAGATGAGGGAAGAGGTCCTGACAACGGTCCTAATGTGCCCCTACAGCCCATTAGGAATAGGAGGAGACCCTCGTCCTAACGTGAGTAAAGTCGAAGACCTCATTTATTTTAGACGAGATGAGGGAAGACCCTGACAACGGCCCTAAGATGCCCCTATAGCCATTAGGAATAGAAGGAGAACTCGTCCTAATGTGAGCAAAGTCGAAGGCCTCATTCATTTTAGACAAGATGAGGGGAGAAGCTCTGACAACGGCTCTAATGTGCCCCTACAGCCCGTTAGGAACAGCAGGAGAACCTCATCCTAACGTGAGCAAAATCAAAGTTCTCATTCATTTTAGACGAGATGAGGGGAGAGGTCCTGACAATGGCCCTAAGGTATCCCTATAGCCCGTTAGGAACAGGAGGAGAACCTCGTCCTAACATGAGCAAAGTGGAAGGCTTCGTTCATTTTAGACGAGATGAGGGGAGAGGTCCTGACAACGTCCCTAAGATACCCTTACAGCCTGTTCGGAATAGGAGGAGAATCTTATCCTAATGTGAGCACAGTCGAAGGCCTCTTTCATTTTAGACGAGGTGAGTGGAGAGGCCTCGACAACGGCCCTAAGGTGTTCTTACAGCCCGTTCGGAATAGAAGAAGAACCTCGTCCAAATGTGAGCAAAGCCGACGACCTCGTCGATATAAGACAGGATGGAGGGAGAGATCCTATCGACGCCCCTAACGCACCCTCGTAAGCTATGATAAGAACAGAAGGAAAGCCTCGTCCTAACATGAGCAAAAGTTAGAACCTCGTAGACCAAAGATGTGGAGAAAGAAGCTCGGTGGAGAATCTTTACACGTGTTTTTTCACGACAATCTGACTATCAAATGCGAAAGGCAGAACCTTATCTTGATTTGCAGAAGAGGTCTTAATTCGACGTTCACAACAAGCCTGGCATCCACAACGAGCTCGGCGTCCATAACAACCATTTCATAAGAAGACAGAGAGAAAAACGAGCCTCAGGTTCTCAAATTGGTTCGAGCACCTCTACGGCAGGTTTAGATAGGCCAGAAGCGAGCTCGTCGAAGGAAAGGTCGATTACAGCATTAGACGGTCCCACATCCACGTCGTCTTCCTCCAGAAAGTTGAGGTCGAGCTTGGGGATTTCGTCCATCGCCTTTTTTTCCTCTCAAATTTCGAATTCAATTTCGAACTCGAGAGTAGGAAAACTATTGTTGGGGATAAATCCCGCTTCCGTCGATGTCCAGTCTGATGCTTAGCCTAATGTAACTGGTAATCATAGAAGAGTTTCGATCAGGAATTCTTCTTCAATCCGGACTTCTCCTTCAGTCGAATTCCTTCAGGAGCCGAACTTCTTCCGGACTTCTCCTACAGTCGGTTCCTCCAGGATCCAAATTTCTTCCGAACTTCTCCATCAGTCGAACTCCATTTGGATTCTTTTAGCGGATTACTTTCAGATTTCAAGTAATATTCCTTTCGGATAATTTTCTCTAGCCGTATTTTCTTTAGGAGTCTGAACTCCTTTGGAATTGATATATGTCAAAGCTCTTCACCAACCAACGCCTGTTTCCTGTGGACTTCGACTATTAAATCTTAACGAGCAGACACATCACGACAACGGACATCTCTCTCTGTAACAAACTCTACGTGACCCTGAGCGGTCTACTATCGGACGGTTACGATTGTCATTTATCAGTCTGCTGTAGGCAACCCCACCATCGGACGGTTACGATTGTCAGTTATCAGTTTGCTACAGGCGATCCCACTACTGGACGGTTACGACTGTCATTATCAGTCTATTACGGGCGACACCTCTCTTCGTAATAAATTTCACGTGGTCTCGAGCGGCCCACAATCGAACGGTTACGGTTGTCACTATCAGTTTGCTCCGGACTCCGTCTATAAAATGGACCCTCTAGATACATTTTCTCTAAGCTCTCTTCTCCTTTCTAGAACTCTGCTGAATTCTTTCCTGAGCACTCCATTTCTGTTGGCCAGAAGAGCTGACTTGATCGTCGGAGGGTTCTACCGGAGCCACCACCACCGACTCCGAACGGGACTTTATTTTGCAGGTCATGGCGGCGACCTCTTCTTCTCCAACTCCAGCTCGATCCGACGTCAACCAGATTCTGCACCAACAATTAGGTTATAGAGAAACTCTCAGTTCAGTCAGTTCAAATGTTGGTGTAGAATTTGGTTGCCGTCGGATCGAGCTGGAGTTGAGGAAAAAGAGGTCGTCGCCGGTGATCTGCAAAATAAAGTCCCGTCCGGAAATTAGGTTATAGAGAAACTCTTAGTTCAGTCAGTTCAAATGCTTTCCTAATAATGCAAGGAAGAGGAAAAGATAACATTTCATAAATAAACGATTCCTACTAAAGACAAGTTTAAAATGATTGAAAATAATGAGAAAAGGTTCAGAGTTCAAGCTATCATATGGAACAACAGCTGCAATATGTTCAAATCAGCTCACAAGTCACAGGCAAAAATAAAAATAAAGAATAAATAAAAAAATATATGCATGACCCTTTGTGCTTTTTGGATTCCATGCCTCCTTTTCATCTTCGCCATTCTCAAGAATCTGGATTGGCTGTAAGAGCTTTTTGAGGAAACATATAAGGTCAAGGTAGAACAAAACCAATGGCAGCACATAGTAAATTAAAAAGAGTGCATGGAAGTCTGTGTAAAAATACTATAGCTTGAAAGAGTTAAGAATATGAAGTAAATTGGAAACTGTGGTTTTGTGTAGAGAGTTGAAATGATCCAAGAAAAATTTAAGGGTTGCAGTTCTTTCTTGACTAAAACTTTTTCTCGAATCTAATCTTAAACCAATTCGTGAGATGTATTCCCACTTGTTGATGCAGAATTTGGTCGACATCGGGACGAGCTGGAGTGGGGGCGGACGAGGTCGCCACCGGTGACCTGCAAAATAAAGTCCCATTCGGAGTCGATGGTGGTGGCTCCGGTGGGATCCTTCGACGATTAAGTCAGCTCTTCTGGCCAACAGAATTGAAGTGCTTAGGCGAGAGTTCGACAGAGTTTCGGAAATGAGAAGAGAGGTTAGAGGTTAGAGAAAACGTATCTGGAGGGTTCCTTTTTATAGACGGAGCTTGATTGAGAGTGACAGCCATACCGTCTGATGGTGGGCCGTTCGAGGCTGCATGAGGTTCGGTATGGAGAGGAAGGCATCGTCAGGCTGATAGTGACAGCCATACCATCCAATAGCGGGCCGCTCGAGGCCTGGTGGGGTCTGTCATAGAGGGGGCACCGCCTGTAGCGTCGCCTGTAGCAGACCGATGGCGACCGTTCGTCGAGACTTAATAGCCGTAGCTCGAAGGAAGCAGGTGTTGGTTGGTGGATTTCGACATATAGAGGAGTTCGGCTCCTGGAAGAGTCCGACTGCAGAAGCAATCCGAAGGAAGTTTGGCTCATGTAGAAGTCCGATTGAAGGAGGGATCCGGAAGGAGTTCGGCTTCTGGAGAAGCCCGAATGAAGGAGAAGCTCGGAAGCCCGGCCAAAGAGGAAATCGGAGGGAGTTCGACTCTCGCAGAAGCCCAGTCGAAGGAGGAATCCGGAAGAAGTTCGGCTCCCATAGAAGTCCGGCCGAAGAAGTCTGGGAGGAGTCCGGCTCCTAGAGAAGTCCTGTCGAAGGAGAAGCCTGGGAGGAGTCCAGCTCCTGAAGGGTTCGGTGGGAATTAGGTCGTTGGGAGAGTCTGATTGGAGCTCGACCGCTGAGAAGTTCGGCCAGCTGAAGGAGTTCGGTTGGAGCTCGGTCGCTGAGAAGTTCGGTTGGGTTCGGTCGCTGAGAAGTTCGGCCACTGAATGAGTTTGACTGCTGGGGAGAGAATTTTCGATTGAAGCTCTTCCGTGTTTACCAGCTGCATTAGGTTAAGTATCATGTTAGACTTCGGCGAGGAGCGGGATTTATTCCCAATAATAGTCCCCCCACTTTCGAGTTCGAAATTCGAAGGAAGGGAGTATAAAAAGGGCGACTGCTGAAGTCCTCTTCAGCACTCTGCACCAGCTCAGGTTGAAGCTTATGGGAGATCTTATCTCCAGCTGAGGTTGAAGGAGATCTTCTCTCCTATTGACGTAGACTTTGAAGCTCGGAGGAGATCTTGCCTCCAGCTGAGGTTGAAGTTGTAGTTGAAGCTCGGGGGAGATCTCATCTCCAGCCGAGGTTGAAATTGTAGTTGAAGCTCGGAGGAGATCTTATCTCCAGCCGAGGTTGAAGGAGATCTCTTCTTTTGACATAGACTTTGAAGCTCGGGGGAGATCGTCTCCAGCTGAGGTTGAAGGAGATCTTATCCTCAGCCGAGGTTGAAGAAGATCTCTCCGTCTGACGTAGACGTTGAAGCTTGGGGAAGATCTCATCTCCAGCCATGGTCGACGTTGAAGTCGAAGTTTGGGGGAGATCTTATCTCTAGCAGCCAAGATTGAATGAGATTTTCTCCTGTTGACGTAGAGGCTCGGGAGAGATCTTATCTCCAGCAATCGAGGTCAAAGGTGAAGCTTGGGGGAGTCTTATATTCAGCGACCGAGGTTGAAGATGAAGCTCGGGGGAGATCTTATCTCCAGCAACCGAGGTTGAAGGAGATCTTTCCTATTGATGTAGGCTTTGAAGCTCGGGGGAGATCTTGCCTCCAGTCGAGGTTGAAGTTATAGTTGAAGCTCGGAAGAGATCTCATCTCCAACCGAGGTTGAAGTTGTAGTCAAAGCTCGGGGGAGATCTCATCTCTAATCGAGGTTGAAGATCTTATCTCCTGTTGATGTAGACGTTGAAGCTCGGGAAAGATCTTATCTCCAGTCGAGGTTGAAGGAGATCTTCTCTCCTTCTGACGTAGACGTTGAAGTTCGGAGAAGATCTCATCTCCAGTCGTGGTCGACGTTGAAGTCGAAGCTCGGAAGAGATCTTATCTCCAGCAGCCGAGGTTGAAGTTTATCTCCTGTTGACGTAGAGGCTCAGGAAAGATTTTATCTCCAACAGCCGAGGTCGAAGGTGAAGCTCGGGGAAGATGTTATCTCTAGCGATCGAGGTTGAAGATGAAGCTCGGGGGAGATCTTATCTACAACAGCCAAGGTTGAAGGAGATTTTATCTCCTATTGGCGTAGAGGCTCGGAGGAGATCTTATCTCCAGCAGCCGAGGTTGAAGGAGATTTTATCTCCTGTTGACATAGAAGCCCGGACGCTCGGAAGAGATCTTATCTTTAGCCAAGGTTGAAGCTCGGACGCTCGGGAGAGATCTTATCTCTAGCCGAGGTTGAAGGAGATCTTATCTCCTGTTGACGTAGAGGCTCGGGGGAGATCTTATCTCCAGCAGCCGAGGTTGAAGGAGATCTTATCTTCCGTTGACGTAGAAGCTTTGGGGAAGATCTTATCTCTCCAGCAGCCGAGGTTGAAGGTCGAGCTCGGAGGAGATCTTATTTCCAGCAGCCGAGGTTGAAGCTCGGGCGCTCGAGAGAGATATTATCTCTAATCGAGGTTGAAGGTGAAGCTCGGGGGAGATCTTATCTCCAGCAGCCGAGGTTGAAGGAGATTTTATCTTCTGTTGACGTAGAAGCCTGGACGCTAGGAAGAGATCTTATCTCTAATCGAGGTTGAAGCTCGGGCGCTTGGGAGAGATCTTATCTCTAGCTGAGGTTGAAGGAGATCTTATCTCCTATTGACGTAAAGGCTTGGGGGAGATCTTATCTCCAGCAGCCGAGGTTGAAGGAGATCTTATCTTCCATGTTGATGTACACGCTCGAAGCTTGGGAGAATCTTATCTCCAGCAGCCGAGATTGAAGTTGAGCTCGAGGGAGATCTTATCTTCCAGCCGAGGTTGAAGCTCGGACGCTCGGAGATCTTATCTCTAGTTGAGGTTGATGTTGAAGTTCTGGGAAGATCTTATCTTCAGCATCGAGGTTGAAGTTGATTTTAGTCCTGAAGCTTGAGGGAGATCTTGTCTTCCGTCGAGGTTGGAGGAGATCTTATCTCTTGTTGATGTTGTGATTAAAGCTCGTAGGAGATCTTTTCTCCAACCGAAGTTGTCGTTGAAGTTGAGGCTCGGGGGAGATCTTGTCTCCAGCCTATTGACGTAGAAGTCCTGAACGCTCGGGAGAGATCTTATCTCTAGTCGAGGTTGAAGCTCGGACGCTCGGGAGAAATCTTATCTCCAGCAGTCGAGGTCGAAGGTGAAGCTCGGGGGAGATATTATCTTCAATAGTCGAGGTTGAAGAAGATTTTATCTCTTGTTGGCGTAGAGGCTCGGGGGAGATCTTATCTCCAGCAGTCGAGGTTGAAGAAGATCTTATCTCCTGCCGACGTAGAAGCCGGACGCTCGGGAGAGATCTTATCTCTAACCGAGGTTGAAGCTCGGCGCTCGAAAGAGATCTTATCTCTAGCCGAGATTGAAGGAGATCTTATCTTCCGTTGACGTAGAGGTTCTGGGGAGATCTTATCTCCAGCGGCCGAGGTTGAAGGAGATCTTATCTCCTATTGACGTAGAAGCTCGGGGGAGATCTTATCTCCAGCAGCCGAGGTTGAAGATCGAGCTCGGGAGAGATCTTATCTCCAGCAGTCGAGGTTGAAGCTCGGGTGCTCGGGAGAGATCTTATCTCTAGCCGAGGATGAAGGTGAAGCTCGGGGGAGATCTTATCTCCAGCAGCCGAGGTTGAAGGAGATTTTATCTCTTGTTGACGTAGAAGTTCGGACGCTCGGAGAGATCTTATCTCTAGCCGAGGTTGAAGCTCGGTCGTTCGGGAGAGATTTTATCTCTAGCCAAGGTTGGTTGAAGCTCGGGCGCTCGAAAAGAGATCTTATCTCTAGTCGAGGTTGAGGGAGATCTTATCTCCTATTGACATAGAGGCTCGAGGGAGATCTTATCTCCAGCAGTCGAGGTTGAAAGAGATCTTATCTTCCATTGACGTAGAAGCTTGGGGGAGATCTTATCTCCAGTAGCTGAGGTTGAAGGTCGAGCTCGGAGGAGATCTTATCTCAACAGTTGAGGTTGAAGCTCGGGCGCTCAGAAGAGATTTTATCTCTAGCCGAGGTTGAAGGTGAAGCTCGGAGGAGATCTTATCTCCAGCAGTCGAGGTTGAAGAAGATTTTTATCTTCTGTTGACGTAGAAGTCCGGACGTTCGAAGAGAGATCTTATCTCTAGCCGAGGTTAAAGCTCGGTCACTCGGGAGAGATCTTATCTCTAGCCGAGGTTAAAGGAGATCTTATCTCCTGTTGACGTAGAAGCTCGGACGTTCGGAAGAGATCTTATTTCTAGTCGAGGTTGAAGCTCCGGGCGCTCGGGAGAGATCTTATCTCCAGTCGAGGTTGAAGGAGATCTTTACCTCTTGTTGACGTAGAGGCTCGGGGGAGATCTTATCTCCAACAGTCGAGGTTGAAGATCTTATCTCCCGTTGACGTAGAGGCTCGGGGGAGATCTTATCTCCTACCAACGTAGAAGCCCGAACGCTCGAGAGAGATCTTATCTCTAGCCGAGGTTGAAGGACTTCGACTCGCTAATGTTAGGACGGCCACTATTAACTGCTTCTTTCTTGTCATCATATAGTTTTTGCTCCAAGAAATAATATTATTGAAATGGAAGAATTTTATTGAAGGAAAATTACTGGCAGCACATCCTCGGATTTTCTATGTTTCAAGGTCGTGGGAACGTTATTCCTCCGAGTTTCTTCAGATGGTAAGTCTCGGACCGGACGACCTCCTCTATTTTATGCTGGCCTTCTCAATTTGGAGCAAGCTTCTCTTGGCTTTGAGGCTGGGAGATGACGGCTCGCCAAAGTACCAAGCCCCCCTAGAGGTAGCGTTGATGATGCCGGGAGGCGGCCGACTTCCTTGTTGTTCTTCTGCCATTGGTGGTTCTGGCTACGGCAGCGTCCTTGGTTTGCTTCTAGTCGGCGTTTGTGGAGCATTGAAATGGGGCGTAGTTGTGAAACCTTTTGGGGAAACTTCTTCGTGTCCTTCCGTCGGGGCTTCCTTGATGATGAGCTCGAGGGGGAGCTCGGCCTTGCTTGCGCTCAGGGGAGGGTTCGTAAGCACGGCCAAATTTCATTCTGCCTCCTGTGAAACCTTCTGGGGGAACTTTGCGCCCTTCCGTCGGGGCTTCCTTGACGACGAGCTCGAGGGGGAGTTCGACCTCACTTGCATTCGGAGGGAGCGTTCGTGAGCACGGCCGAATTTCATTCCGTCCTTCTGTGAAACCTTATGGAGGAACTTTTTCACGTCCTTCCGTCGGAGCTTGCTTGACGACGAGCTCGAGGGGGAGTTTGGCCTCGCTTGCGCTCGGAGGAGAGAGTCCGCGAGCACGCCCGAACTTCATTCCACTCTCCTATGAACCTCCTAGGGGGAGAACTTCGTACCCTTTATCGGGGCTTCTTTGATGACGAGCTCGAGGGGGAGTTCGGCCTCGCTTGCGCTCGGAGGAGGGTCCGTAAGCGCACCTGAACTTCATTCCGCCCTCCTACGAAACCTTCCGGGAGAACTTCGTGCTCTTTTGTCGAGGCTTCTTTGATGATGAGCTCAAGGGGGAGTTCGGCCTCACCTGCGCTCGGGAGAGATCGCAAGCACGGTCGAACTTCATTTTGCTCTCCTGTGAAACCTCCTGGGGGGAGAACTTTTGCTTTCTTTTTCTCCTTCCTAAGGGCGATGGGTATGCTAGGCCAAATGCTCTTTCTTAAGGCCGGTTCTTGCCATCTTGATGGCAGGTTTCCCGGCGGAATCACCGCCGGAGGCTGCCGCATGGCCTACACTATTTCGGTGAGATCCTGAATCCGTTGCATCAGCAGGTTAAACTGTTTTGGATCTACCATGGCTATAAGTGGAGCTTGAGTTGCCGGGGCTGAAGCGGGGGCGGAGCTCTTCTAGGAGGCCTTTTTTTTTTTAGGAAGAACTTTAGAGAGGAAGAAAAAATATTTCTAGAGAGGGAGGAGAGAGATCATTGCTGAGCACTCCTTTAAGAGCAAGGGTGCCTCAGAAACAGAGGCCCTTTTTCTAGCGCCAATTCTGTTGGTGTATAATCTAGTCGACGCCGGGACGAGCTGGAGTGGAGGCGGACGAGATTGCCGCCGGTGATCTGCAAAATAAAGTTTCGTCCGGAGTTGGTGGTGGTGGCTCCGGCGGGATCCTCCGACGATCAAGTTAGCTCTTCTGGCCAACAGAAATGGAGTGCTCAGGCGAGAGCTCGACAGAGTTTCGGAAAGGAGAAGAGAGCTTAGAGCTTAGAGAAAATGTATCTGGAGGGTCCTTTTTTATAGACGGAGCTTGATTGATGGTGACGGTTATACCGTCTGATGGCGGGCCGCTCGAGGCCGCGTGGGGTTCGGTACGGAGAGGAAAGCATCATCAGGCTGATAGTGACAGCCATACCGTCCGGTAGCGGGCCGCTCGAGGTCTGGTGGGGTCTATCATGGAGGGCACCGCCTGTAGCAGACCGATGGCGACCGTTCGTTGAGACTTAATAGCCGTAGCTCGAAGGAAGCAGGCATTGGTTGGTGGACTTCGACATATAGAGGAGTTCGGCTTCTAGAGAAGCCCGACTGAAGGAGAAGCTCGGAAAGAGTTCGGCTCCCATAGAAGCCCGGCTGAAGGAGGAATCCGGAGGGAGTTCAGCTCCCGCAGAAGCCCGTCCGAAGGAGGAATCCGGAAGGAGTTCGGCTCCCGTAGAAGTTCGGTCGAGGGAGAAGCCTGGGAGGAGTCCGGCTTCTGGAGAGTTCAACAGGAATTCGGCTGTTGGGAGAGTTTGATTGGGGCTCAGCCGCTGAGAAGTTCGGCCAGCTGAAAGGGTTTTGCTGGGGCTCGATCGCTGAGAAGTTTGGTTGGGTTTGACCGCTGAATGAGTTTGGCTACTGGGGAGAGAATTTCCGATTGAAGCTCTTCCGTGTTTACTAGCTGCATTAGGCTAAGCACCAAGCTAGATTTCGGCGGAAGCGAGGTTTATCCCCAACACCACTCATGGACTTGTTGATCTGGTGACTCATGGACTTGTTGATCTAGTGTTTGAGGTTGTAATTATGATCCTTATTAAACTGGGAGAATATTTGTAGGGCTGATGGTATTGGGAGAATATTTGTACGGTCAAGATTAACTTAATAATTCAAGAGCTATAGATGGTCAGGATTGACTCAACAAGATCCAAAGGCTGTGATCGCTTCTGGACAAAAATATATTATGCTTTTGTTATAGGGTGTGGATTTGCTCTTTTGCTCTTTTGTGGAACCGATAGCTAGCTGAGCTTTAGTGGTGTTTAAGTGCATGATAAAGTGTAGGCTACCATATAATTGTCAAGAATATCATTTCATCTGCCAATTAAACAGTACCATATGATCTAACAAAGAATGATGTGTTGACATTTGCAGCCAATTACCCAGAGACTCGTTGGTACATTTTCTGATGGAATATTTTTAATTGAACTCGCATTATCAACTATGCACTTAAAATGGAATATGTTAAAATGTGATGCTATAATGACTATGGATGGACAATTAATAACATGTTTTGTTGAAATGTGCTGTTTGTAGGAATTTCACGGATGCCACGTGTGGCAGACTGCAATATAGGTCTCTGAACTTGGTTCAACTCCTTTTCAAGCTAAAAGAAAAATCCTTTTGCCATATACCGCCATAATATCTGTCGGTTTTAGGTTGGAGGATGATTTTTTTGCAGTTCACATGTACTATAATTGTAGAATACCAGAGCTTGCGCTAAATAGAAAGGATTGGCAGATGGGTGATTATAATCCAACCTCAAATAGTTGGGAGAATGCTTTCTGGTTGTTGTTTATGGTAGTCCGTTTGTATAGTACCCATTCCCAGTGAAAGACTCCACATATACTGAAAGTCAAAATGTCTTGTTTGCTTGGTCTATCATTCGAGGAAAAGAAAATGTCATCTGCACGGTCTACCTGAAGGAAACTTAAAATGGTTGAGTTCCCAATGCAAGTAACTTGTTGAAGATAGATGTTGGTACACTGTCTAATTCATTGTTGTGATCGTTGCTGCTCGTCTCGATCATTTCTTTACCCATTATTGCCTATGGGCTTGTGATGGGCATTATAACTGTAAAATATAACTTTTTATTCCAGACTATATTTAGTACTTTGTCAAATTATATAATTTTTGTCACACTCTTCGAAGTTTTCATTAGGAAGTTAGTAAACCATATGAACAAGAATTTCTTTTCTAATCAGTTAATACCATTGTCATGTTTATGTTCACTAAGTACCTGATATTAACAGTTCTGTGGTACATATGCATTTGTAGTCAATGCAATCCAACATCCATGACACTTTAAGAATCACATTATATTGTATTTTGTTATATCATATGTACAGTTGAATGCCTCATTGGCATGAAACCTTGGTATCTTGGATTGTACACATCAGTCTCAATAGAATGCTGTTCCATATGGTGCAATAGACAGCAATGCATAGTGATACAGGATGGTGCAATAGTTATGTATTGGAGCAAAAGTTTTTTAGAATTATATCTTTTTTATTTTATCAAATTATCTTCCTTTACTATGATATATTAATGTCAAAGCATGGTTTGGAATTATATGTTTTGGACTAGTATGTATGTTCTGAATTATATTGGAAATGGATTCATTATGCTGTTGTAGAACATGTTTGTTCATCATTGAGAAGTCAATAGAACTAGATAAAATATTTATGTGAATGTGCATATTTTATTTTGTAAATGTGCAAAACATCATCATGATATGACTTAATATCTTTTTTTTTCCCTCTCTCTGAAGCCTTCAGTTGATCAATATATGTGATACATGATACTTCAAAATCTGGCATGATCTCCTTCCAAATTCTGAATATGTAACCTGGAAATTTCCTTCAGTGTTCTTAAGCCTTTTCCTCTTGTTTAAAGTTCATTACCTTGCATTAAGAAAGTCATGCTTATTTCTAGTGCATCTAGTTTGATCTGTGCCATTAATGATTCTTCACATATTTTTTTTTTCCAAGTTAAACATATACATCATAACGCACATACTAGTTCTTATAAAGTAGGAGGGTTGCGAAACAAGGGATCATAAAGAGTTATTCATCTTAATAATACTCCTCCATAATGCTTGACTATGTATTCCTACTGTGGTAAATTGCTTATTGCTTGCATGGCCTCATTGGGTGATAGTGCTGTGACATGCACAAGCAATAGTCTCTCATTAGGTCATTGACCTACACCTGATAAAGAATGTTTTCAGTAATATGCCTCTGCACCCTGAGTACTTATATAGCAACTTTTCATTTCAATACTGTGGAAGGTATTTGTACATCATCTGAAATTGCTTCTGGATTTTACCAGCCTGCTATAGGAAAACTGTTGTTTTGACTCAACTAGTCGAGGTGCTTCTGTTGTAGATTTGACAGTTGCAGGATGATATACTTGGTCATTTATTTTGTTAATATCTTTTCATTATTTGACCACTTTTTTTTTCTCTCTCCGCAATGGCATATAGATATTCATGTACATGATATATCAGTATCTTTTTTTACTCTCATGATTGTGTAACTTCTCTTAGTAATGTTAATATGACTCATGCATGGAAGTTGTAAATTTTGTCTTCACAGATTGGTGGCCATCATCCCAATGAAGACTTTGCTGTGAGAGGAAAGGAGCCGAAAGATGAGGTTCAGATATATACATGGAAGGATGCTACACTTCGCGAGCTCACTGACCTTGTAATGAATTCTCAGAAGCCCTTATTTGGTAGCTTTATCAATAACATGCTAATTGTCGTTGCCATCATTTTATAGGTCAAAGAGGTTGTTCCTGCAGCAAGGAAAAGAGATTCAAAGCTTTCATTTGCATTCGTATATCCTGACAAGAATGGCCGTTTTGTTGTGAGGCCGGTAAGAGCTAATTAGGATGAAACACTCATTTATACCTTCTCCTTTTGGAGGATAAATAGCTTTTGCACAAATACATATGGAGTAATAGGTGAAATTCCTTTGCGTGTTTTGCTTTGGAACTTGGACAGTAAAATTGCAGCCAGTTATCTTAGTTAATGCAAGTTATGTTATGAAATTTTGGTAGGAACTTAGGATAGATATTCCTTCCGCATGACCAACCCTGCTGAAACATAAAAATGTATGATTTGACTCTGGTTACTTTATAATGATGTTGCTGGCTTCATTCTACTTCTATCTGTATACCATGTATCTGAAGAAAATGAATGTGGATTATCTGTGGCCACTAACATGTGGCATTCTCTGTGCCCTGGTAATGGGGGCTGCACGGTGCAGGTGTATCACTTGCACATTCACAAAGTAGGTCACATGATGTTGGCCATTGAGGATTTGGACTGCTGTTGAATCCAAATATTTCTACTTGCAATTGATTTATTATCTTATCATCCAATACCAAACAAAGCACCAGTTACTGCATCAGATTTGTCAAGTATCTAATCCTTCATAATTGTTCATTTTCACATCTTGTTTTGCAAACTATAACTTGCTTATTTTAAATGAAAAATGCAGGAGCTATACTTTCCACGAATTGTATCTACACAATTGATCCTTCTTTTTCATTGATTTTTTTTGCCACTTAAAGCTTCCTCTTTCTTATTCTAATTATAGTACTTTTTCCTGCTATTTGTATTTAAGTGTAGAAGAAATTTGTGATATATTTACTGGATCAGTATATTAAATGTTTGGTTAGAGGAGAAAATAAGACCCATATAGTTTAGTTCTCGTTATGTTATGTTTCTATGGTCATAGTGGAAAGTCATGGGTGCAGGATTCTGTCCCCATTTGACTCCATTTTTGACACATTTATGCAAGTACTCTTTATGAGAGTGACACCATTTTTTCTTTAGAATTTGTTCTCCTTCCTTTTTAAGAGTCGTTCCACTCCTCTCCCTCCACAGCCGCCCACCCCACCCCTCCGCCCCTCCTTTTCTCTCCTTCAATCTCTCAAAAATTATTCACTGTTTTTTTTTCCACTCCACACACAAAGCACATGCATCACAACTGCTAAATACTGGTTTATTTTGTTCTCATGAAGCATTCCAGATTATCAGGGTGTGGTTCTATTTGGTGTCTTTCTTTTGTGTGTCAAAAGAAAAGGAACTTTGATCACCAAAGCCAATGTGTTACATACAAAGCATGTGCATCACGTCTGATAAATACTAGTTTATTTTGATCTCATTCTAGACCAGATTTTGGAATGGACTAGTGACAGTTGGCCTGCTAAATATTAGTTTATTTTGATCTCATTCTGGAGCACTTTTTGAATGGCCAAGGGACAATCGGCCTCTTCTATTCCATTCATTACTGCCATTCTATTTTTTCAATTTCTTTTTTGTTCCCTTTATGAAATTTGATGTTCTAGGCGAGGTAATGGCATCACACATCATGCCATTGGAGACTGGCATGATATCTTCTGCTCCTTTCTATTATTCCTAGAAGTGGCATTCACTGTGTCAATAGCTATCTGAAAGAATCACAAATGGGAAAAATATCTTAGAAAATTCTACTTTTCCTATCTAAACCATTGGCGGCTTTGTATGTGGACAAGTTTCAAATATCGAAACTGTAGATGATCATCTTTCTGTCAATAAACTTACCAAAGGAAGAAAAAAAAACTGTGTGAACGAATCATCAAGTAAAGTTTGAACAAAAGATCCTTGCATTGCAAAAAGAAAAATAATCACACAAAACATAAATGCAGATAGAGGCATGAAAAAGGATATGATAAGTCACCTTAGCCATCATTACATTTTAGTTGGTCTCTGTAACTAGAATCAATCCTTGTCTCATTGTATACAAAATCTTGGCAGTAATGGTCATTGCCAGCTCAAGCTTGTCATTGCAGGAGTTGCAGCTCACATGACTTGATGCTTTGGAATTGGGGGAGACTTTATTTATGTTGCATGCAATATTGTGAAAATCATTAAACATGTAATGTAACATATTGGCTTTGATGGGAATGCCTTCAAAATAAACAATTAGAAAATCTGGAGGAAAAATACAAACTTGCAATAATGCTAGCTAAGCTGTTGATTGCTGCAACCAATGAAACCCAAGGGACTACAGCAATAAACACATATTTAACTTTTTTTCATGGAGAAACAAAAATTTAACATTACCAAGCTCAAACTAGTCAATCGGTTTTTTTACATTTTTACAATTGGCTGTGGAAAACAAATTGCGAAAGGGTAAAAAGGCAATTGACTATTTTGAGCTTAATAATGTTGAAATTGTGTTCATTGCTATACCCTCTTGGACTTTGATGTACTCTTTTGCCTTTTCACATTGGCTGTCAATTGCATCTGGATTATTATGTGATAGGACATATCTTGGAGACTCGAAGAAAAATTTTATAGGACGGTAAGGCCTGTCATATTGTATGATTTAGAGTGCCCGGCAATAAAGAAAGGTCATAAAACCAAGGTCAATGTAACATAAATATGAATGTATGATGGTTGCATGGTAAAACGAGCAAATAAGGATTCATAAAACTGACTCCAAATAGCTGAGAAAAGGCTAAATTCTTGTAGTTATATAATTTGCTGTCAAGCTAGTCGACCCTCACACTTTTTCCATCTTGGCCTGGCATTAGTATTGGCGTAAATTATCTTGTCAAATTCAGACAATATTGTCCACATGGATTAAGGAGGCTGGCATGTAAACCTAATCTGCCTCTTCATTTGTTCCATGGACCTGTTTTCTGCTGTATTACTATTACCACTAGAGAAAAGTCCTGTATCAATCAGAAGCATGCTCTTTTCATAACTAAAATCAAACCTTCCATGCTTGCACATGGTATCATTGCTTATAAAGCTTTCATTTTTTTTTTTTTTTTTTAATTTTTTTTTCATTTTGAAGGTGGGGATGACCTATTCATATGGAAATGGAAGACGAATGGATGATGTGAAGACACTAGCAGAACTCAGCTTTCAGGTAGGCATCGGATTGAAATTTGTAATGCCACTCTGAATAAATTTAGATGTTCTCTGATTATTTCACTTTTTAATTTTTTAGATTGGAGATTACTTGAGTGTTGCGATCCTCTAGAGGCGAGCTTCATCAAAGAGTGGAAATATCTGCTGATGTTAAATCATGGTTTGTTCCGGATGACACCTGTTTTGTGTGAATTGCTGGCAAGGACCATACATGTTATTAGTGAACAAGCACACCAGACTGATTAATCTAGCATGTTAAATTTCTTTTTGCACTTGGAAGTATTTTACAAACGTTGGGCTCTAACTTCTGTTGAATGGGGATGGGGTGGGGGTCATAATATATAAAATAAAATAATAAATAAATAAATAAAGGAAAAAGCAAATGAGCTGCTGTTGAGTGAGGACAAAAGAGCCTAAATTCCAAGAAGAATGTTAGTAGATTACGTACCCAACATCAGCCCCTAAAACATGTGGGTGGCATTATTGCTCGCAATTTGTTTCACATGAACATGATCTTGCTGATCTAGGCCAGTCAATTATCTTTGGAAGAGAAGGGGGGAAAAAACTCATCAGCTCCAGCATTACCTTGCCTGTGAACCTAATTTCGTTCTTCCTTTTTCCCTTCAAATTCTTCCTCTTCTTCTTCTTCCAGCAGCCTCTAGCATCAGCTCCAATGAGGTGTCCCAAGGTGGGGAGGATCATCTGTAGTACATACTGCCTCAGCGTGAGTGGAGGTTGCTATAGTGATAAGATAATCAGCTACCTGGTTAGCTTCCTGGTAGGCATAGGAGCACGTAAAACTAACCAATGATTGGAGTTGTCTTATATTCTTCGAGGTTGGGTATCATCTTGTTTCGATCCTATCAATCTAGGTTGCAAGTCTGGAGTCAGCTTCCAAAATGGTCTTTTCTGTCTGAAGAACATGTGAAGCCGTCTTCGATCCATCTATCAAGAATCTGGTTGTGGGGGACTACAAGTGACAGTGATTTGATGTAGAGGAATCCTACAAACTCGGATGCTATGTGTTGACGCAAAAACTGATCGTCGTCGGAATCTGTTGGAGTGGAGGTCGATGAGGTTGTCGTCGGAGACCTGCAAAATAAAGTTCCATCTGGAATCGATGGGGAATGGCTCCGACAGGACCCTCCGACGATCAAGTCAGCTTCAGCCAACAGTAATGGAGTGTTCGGGAATGATTTCCATAGAGCTTAGAGATGAAAGGGAGATTTTAGAGATAAGAGAGATTAGAGTTAGCGTATCTAGAGGGTCCTTTCTATAGCGAAGCTTGATGATGACAGCTGTAGCCGTGTGCTGGCGGGCCGCTCGAGGTCCGACGGAGTCAGTCTCATGGGAAGGTGCCGTCTGCAGTGGATTGATGGTGACAGCCATAGCCATCTGATAGCAGATCGCTGTCGCTTGCGGTGGACTGATGGTGATGGCTGCAACTGTCTTGATACTGAGCCGCTCGGGACTGAATAAAGGGTTGAAGGGCTTCAACGTGTGCCCATTTCGAAGGAGTTCGGACTCCTGAAGAGGAAGTTCGGAAGGAGTTCGGCTCCCGTAGGTGTCTGGCTGGAGGTGCGCGGCTAAGGCTCGGCCGCTGGGAAGTTCGGTAGGAGCTCGGTCGGTGAGAAGTCCGACCCCTGAAGAAATCCGATCGAAGAGGAAGCTTGGAGGAAGTTCGGCTCCCGAAGAAGTCCGACCGAAGAGGAAGCTTGGAGGAGAGTTCGGCTCTCGTAAGCATCTGGCTGGAGTACGGCTAAGGCTCGGCCGCTGGGAGTTCGAAAGGAACTCCATCGCTGAGAAGTCTGACCGAGGGACGACTGCTGAGAAGTCCGAAGGAGCTCGACCGGCTGAACAGTTCGGTCGGCTGTAAGGGTTCGGCTAAGGTCCGTCTGCTAAAACTCTTCCATGGCTACTGGTTGTATTAGGCTGAGCATCGAACTAGACTTCGGTAGGAGCGGGGTTTATCCCCAACACTAGCCCCCCCACTTTCGAGTTCGAAACTCGAAGGAAGGGAGTGTAGAAAGGGCGACTGTCGAAGTCTTTTTTCGAACTCCATGCTGGTTCAGGTCGAAGCTCGGGGGAGATCCCATCTCCAATCGAGGTTGAGGTAGGCCTCATCTCCTGCGATCAAGGTCGGAGGTTGAGTTCATCGGGGGCGACATTATCTCCTACAGCCGAGGTTGATACGGACGCTCGAGAGAGATCTGATCTCAGGACGAGGTTGTCTCTGATCTTATCTCTGGTCGAGGTTGTCTCGGCCGCTCGGGAGAGATCTTCTCTGGCCGAAGGTTGAAGTTGAAGCTCTACCAGCCGAGGTTGACACGGTCGCTCGGAAGAGATACCTATCTCTAGCCGAGGTCGAAGTTGAAAGCTCTCCAATCGAGGTTGGCCCGGTCGCTCGGGGGAGACCTTATCTGATCGAGGTTAAAGTTAAAGCTCTCCAACCGAGGTTGACACGGTCGCTCGGAAGAGATCTTATCTCCTTTGGTCGAGGTTGATGCGGGCGCTCGCGTTAGGACGAGGTTCTCCTCCTGTTCCTAACTTTGACTTTGCTCGTGTTAGGACGAGGTTCTCCTCCCGTTTCTAATGGACTGTCGGGGCACATTCGGACCGTCGTTCATCTCCCCCCATCTCGTCTAAGGTGAACGAGGCCTTCGACTTTGCTCGCATTAGGACGAGGTCCTCCTCCTGTTCCTAACGGACTGTGGGGGCACATACGGACCGTCGTCCAGGGCTCTCCCCCCATCTCGTCCTTTGTGAACGAGGCCTTCGATTTGCTTGTGTTAGGACGAGGTTCTCCTCTTGTTTCTAACGGACTGTGGGGGCACATTCGGACCATCGTCCGTCTCTCTCCATCTCGTCTAAGGTGAACGAGGCCTTCGACTTTGCTCACGTTAGGACGAGGTCCTCCTCCTGTTCCTAACGGACTGTGGGGGTACATACGGATCGTCATCCGTGCCTCTCCCCTATCTCGTCCTTTATGAACGAGGCCTTCGACTTTGCTCGCATTAGGACGAGGTTCTCCTCCTATTCCTAATGGGCTGTGGGGGCACATTCGGACCGTCGTCCGTCTCCCTCCATCTCGTCTAAGGTGAATGAGGCCTTTGACTTTGCTCACGTTAGGATGAGGTTCTCCTTCTGTTCCTAACGGGCTGTGGGGGTACATACGGACCGTCGTCCGTGCTTCTTCCCCCATCTCGTCTTTTGTGAATGAGGCCTTCGACTTTGCTCGCGTTAGGATGAGGTTCTCCTCCTATTTCTAACGGGCTATGGGGGCACACAAAGGCCGCTGTCAGGGCCTCTCCCCCCATCTCGTCCTTTGTGAATGAGACTTTCGGTTGACTCGGCTCGGGAGAGATCTTATCTCTAGCCGAGGTTGACTCTGTCACTCGGGAGAGATCTTATCTCTAGTCGAGATTATTGCTCACGTTAGGACGAGGTTCTCCTCCTGTTCCTAACACGGCGACTATCGATTGCTTCTTCCCTGTCATCACATAGTTTTTGCATCCAGAAATAATATTATTGAAAGAGAAGAATTTTATTGAAAGAAAGTTACTGGCAACGCATTCCCGAATTCCTTGTGTTTCAGGGTCGTGGTAGCGTTATTCCTCCGCGTTTCTTCATGCGGGCGACCTTTTCTATCTCATGCTGGCCTCCTCAATTTGGAGCATGCTTCTCTTGACACTGGGAGGTGACGAATCGCCGATGTACCTAGTGCCTCCCCGGGGTAATGTTGATGATGCCGTGAGGCGGCCGATCTTGTAGTTTCTGGTTACGGCAGCGCCCTTAGCTGATCTTCTTCCATCGAAGAAATTTATCCAGCCGCTCCTTCCTGACGAGCTCCTTAATTTCGTCTAGCAGCTGGATGCATTTCTCAGTATTGTGGCTATGGTCGTGATGGTAGAGGCAGTATTTACTTCGATCGCGCTTGTTTGGAGGAGATCGTAACACTTTCGGTCTTGGCAGCTGGTTCTTAACTTCCATGAGAATTTGAGTTCGAGGAGCGTTGAGGGGGGCACAGTCACGGAACCTTTCGGGAGGAGGACTTCTTCGCGCCCTTCTATCGAAAATTCCTTGGTGGTGAGCTCAAAAAGTTTGGGCCTTGCGCTCTGGAGGTCGTAAGCGCGGCCGAACTTCATTCCGTCCCTTTATGAAACCTGCGGAAGAACTTCATGCCCCTTTGTCGGGGCTTCCTTGGAGTCATACCGAAAGGGAGTCCTCGCTTGCCCTGGGGTGGTTGTGAGCGCGGCCGAACTTCATCTCACCTCCTGTGAAATCTTTGTAGGGGGCTTCCTTGTTGACATACTCGAGCGGGAGTTCGGCCTCACTTGCACTGAACTTCATTCCGATGATGAGGTTTGAGGGGGGAGTTCGGCCTTGCTTGCACCGAACATCATTCCGATGATGAGCTTCGAGGTGGAGTTCGGCCTCACTTGCGCCGAACTTCGTTCCACTTTCCCGTGAAAGCTTCCGTGGGGGGACTTCATGCCCTTTTGTCGAGGCTTCCTCGATGATGAGCTTCGAGGTGGAGTTCGGCCTCACTTGCGCCGAATTTCATTCCGCGGGAGAACTTCGTTTCATTCTCGCTTGCACCGAACTTCGTTTCGCTTTTCCACGAAAGTCTCCACGGGAGGACTTCATACCCCTTTATCGAGGCTTCCTCAATGATGAGCTTCGAGGTGGAGTTCGGCCTCACTTGCGCCGAACTTCATTCCACGGGAGAACTTCGTTCCGCCCTCGCTTGCACCGAACTTTCTACTTCTTTTGTCCGAACTTCCTTGACGACGAGCTCGAGGGGGAGCTCGACTTTCCTTGCGCTGCCGAACTTCATTCCGCTTTCCCTTGAAAGCTTCCACGGGAGAACTTCCTGCTTCTTTTGTCCGGACTTTCTTGACGACAAGCTTGAGGTGGAGCTCGGCTTTTCTTGCGCTGCCGAATTTCATTCCGCTTTTCCGCGAAAGCTTCCGTGAGAGAACTTTCTGCTTCTTTTGTCTGGACTTTCTTGACGACGAGCTTGAGGTGGAGCTCGGCTTTCCTTGCGCTGCCGAACTTCATTCCACTTTCCCGCGAAAGCTTCCGCAGGAGAACTTTCTGCTTCTTTTGTCTGAACTTTCTTGACGACGAGCTTGAGGTGGAGCTCGGCTTTGCTTGCCCAAACTTCATTCCACCTCCTGTGAATTCTTTGTAAGGGGTTTCGTTGATGACATACTCGAGGGTAAGTTCGGCCTTGCTTGCGCCGAACTTCACTCCGACTTTCGTCGAGAGGACTTCATGTTCTTTTGTCGGGGCTTCCTTGGTGGCGAGCTCGAGGTGAAGTTCGGCCTCACTTGCGCTGGGGAGGTCGTGGACGTGGCCGAACTTCATTCCGCCTCTTTGGACGCGGTCAAACTTCATTCCGCCTCCTTGCAAAATCTTCTCCCGAGAATGTTCATGCCCCTCTGTCGGGGCTTCCTCGATGACGGGCTCAAGGGGGGATTCGGCCTCGCTTGTACTGCCGAACTTCGTTCCCTTTCTGCGAGAGAACTTTTGCTCTCCGTTTCTCCTTCCTTAGGGCGATGGGTACGCTGGCCCTGGTACTCTTCGTTGGGGCCAGTTTTCGACATTCCGATGGTGGGCTTCCTGGTGGGGTCGCCACCAGGGGCTGCCATATCGTCTGCAATGCCTCCATGAGGCTACGGACCTGTCGGACAAGCAGGTCGAATGCTTCACATCCACCATGGGTATAGGTGGAACCTGAGCTGCCGGGGCTGAAGCAGGAACAGACGGATCTGGATGGGATCGGACCGTGGAGGCCGCCGAGCGTCGAGTCGAAGCTCTCCTAGGAGGCATTTTCTCTTTGGAAGAGAAAAGAGAGATCTCCAGAGAGGGAAGAGAAAAATCGTCGTCGAGCACTCCTTTAAGAACAAGGGAACCTCGGAGGTTCGGGTTCCTTCCTTTAGTACCAATCTATTGACGCAGAAATTGGTCGTCGTCGGAATCCGCTGGAGTGGAGGCCGATGAGGTTGCCGTCGGGGACCTGCAAAATAAAGTCCCATCCAAAGCCGGTGAGGGGTGGCTCCGGCAGGACCCTTCGACGATCAAGTCAGCTCTCGCCAACAGGAATGGAGTGCTCGAAAATGATTTCCGCAGAGCTTAGAGATGAAGGAGAGATCTTAGAGATCAGAGAGATTAGAGTTAGCATATCTAGAGGGTCCTTTTTATAGCGGAGCTTGATGATGACAGCTGTAGCCACGTGCTGGCGGGCTGCTCGAGGTCCGACGGAGTCAGTCTCATGGGAAGGTGCCGTCTGCAACGGATTGATGGTGACAGCCATCGCTGCCTGATAGCAGGTCGCTGTCGCTTGCGGTGGACTGATGGTGATGGCTGCAGCTGTCTTGATACTGAGCCACTCAGGGCCGAATAAAGGATTGAAGGGCTTCGACGTGTGCCCATTTCGGGGGAGTTCGGACTCCTGAAGAGGAAGCTCGGAAGAAGTTTGGCTCTCGTAGGCGTCTGGCTGGAGGTGTGCAGCTAAGGCTCGGCTGCTGGAGAGTTCGGTAGGAGCTCAGCCGGTGAGAAGTCCGACCCCTGAAGAAATTCGACCGAAGAGGAAGCTTGGAGGGAGTTCGGCTCCCGAAGAAGTCCGACCGAAGAGAAAGCTTAGAGGGGAGTTCGGCTCTCGTAAGCATCTGGCTGGAGGAGTGCGGCTAAGGCTCGGCCACTGGGAGTTCGGAAGGAGCTCGGTCGCTGAGAAGTCCGGCCGAGGGACGACCGCTGAGGAGTTCGGCCACTGAGAAGTCCGAAAGAGCTCGGCCGACTGTAAGAGTTCGGCTAAGGCCCGTCTGCTGAAGCTCTTCCATGGCTATTGGTTGCATTAGGCTGAGCATCGAACTAGACTTCGGTAGAAGTGGGGTTTATCCCCAACACTATGCTAGCACCTCATAAGTTTGTCATTTTGATGAAGCAACTGAGTCTAATTGTGCTCTATAATGGATCTGCTCTATAATGGAGTTGCATAGGCTCTTTTGGGAAATTCTTTGCTCATCATGTGGGTGGTTCAGTGAGCTTCCGTGCTTACCACCTATGATGATTGGCTTACATATGGGTTTAAATAAATTTTTTATTTTTTTTTAATAAGATATCATATGTTTTTTTTCATTCGAGTTCATATGTGTGTGAGCCAATCATCGTGAGCAAAGTATTTTCTAGACTCCATCATGTCCTGCTGAAAAAGCTACGGGCACACTGCATTGGGAAATAAGAACTCGAAGGCCTGTTGACATGCCTGTAAGCGTGAGATAGAAAGAGTCCCTTGTCAGCGACCATGCCACTCTTGAGCTGCTCCATTATTTCATTCACTTTATGATATCCAAGTGGCTAGCGGCCCTCCTTTATTTCCGAAAAAAAAAAAAAAAAAAAATGCATCCTTGCAATTTTAAGTACCTTCTGGGAGGAGGAAAGAGAGAAAATACAACAAAACTACCAAACAGCATATCAGAACTTTAAGATGGCAGTTGTAAGTTTAATCTAGAGCTGCGAGTCAATTTGGTAGGGCCCGGGTTTAGCTTGGTTTTGATGTCATTGGATTAGGTTTAGTTATACCCAATCCAAAGCTAAATTATATGTACCAAATCCAAATACAGACCCAAATCCAATTCACATCCTTGGAACTACCACCAACGGTCGATTCAAAAAATAGTTGGATTTTTTTTTACCTAAAATTGACTTTACCTTAGCTAGGATGTGATGTAAAACAACATAGATATAGGCATGGATCGATGACGTAGAAATCATTGATTTGTTTCCTTGTTTGTCACACTAATTCTTTCGCTAGTATGGCCATCAGTACTTTCACCTTGAGGGGAAGCATAAAGAATCTAAGGATATCTTGAAAAGGAAAGAGAGAGAGAAAAAAAAAATGAAAATTAGTGTTCAATTGCCACAAGGAAATAACAAGAAAAGTATTAAACTATAAACAAAGACGTGCATATACGATATGATTGGGTTGGATTTTTGAGTTTGGGTATCCATTTAACTTATATCAAAAACCAACCCAATAAAACTTTGGGTTTAATTTTGGAATTCAGTTTCAACCCATTTTAGCTTTTGGGGTACTCAGTTCTCAGATTAGGTACGGCCATCGGACATGTAGACCAAACTTTTCAACTATTTATTTGAGTCAATTTGGAACAAAGTTTTCCTCCGATTTCAATATTGGGCACCAATCGATATACTAAAATGAATCTCCATTAAGATCCTATCAGGTCTACATCTAATGACGGAGAGTCTAAATTAATGATTCTAAGTCATTGGATATAGTTATGTTTTGAAGCCATATAAACAAAAGCCATCCGGTGAAGATTGGAGATTTCCTTCATCATGTCATATATCATGAGCAAAAAGCTTAAAGTGACAATTACAACATACTGATTTGATAATCATGCATGTACAGAATCGGGGTCAGAAATTAGGCTTAAATATTGAAGACCATCCAAAACCATATGACCTAGGTGCGCCTGATGCCACAATTGCGTGCATCAATCAAAAAATTTTTGGTAGCTTTTAGATGGAGCTTGGGTCAAAATAAGCAAGTGTGGTGCTTATAATGCAAGATATGATCACCAAGATGGAAGTTATACCACCATTGCTAATGGGAAGAACCTTATTCTTATTGAATCAAATTTTATAGAATCAAATTTTATAATAAGGGACCTCAATGTACCTTGAGTTGGGGTAGGCATTATCAGGAAATTAGAAGATGACATGGATGAATCGAAATTATGCTTGAAGAAATTCGAAAGTTGAGCTTGCACCCTACACCATCACAAATGAAAGGAATATGCCCTCAAGCCAATTGAAATTTGTATGGGCTATTCTTTTATCTTCCAAACTCATATAATGATATTTTCAAATAAATAAAGATATTTATTTCATCATATACTGCATTTTAATTATTTATTTAAGATTATGATGAATCCCATAAATTAGGGATATGGTTTTAGGATTATGATGAGATCATACCTGTGAGATCTAAAACCTTAAAATCCTAATCTAAAATATTTCTGATCGATGAAATATTGAGTTGGGGATCAATGTTTCTGGTAAGACTGGCACATCCTATGTATGCTTGATGGAAAGGATTATTGATTTCACTATCACTTGTGTATGATAATAATAAAAAGATGTAGGTGCTCATTAGAGAATAAGTTCACTGAATTGATCCAACTTGAGAACATCTAATGGAGTCTTATCTATATATTAATAGATAGTTCTCATAGTGGGAGTTGTGCATGTAATCCTTTGACCTGAGACTACCATAGAACCTTGTATGCATGAATCCATATTTTGGTTCATACTTATTCATAACTTAATTATATATACGATGATTTGGATATGGTGGATTGCATATGAAGGTTATGAGTAGGTCAATAAGAAATCGATCACTCCTAGTAAGAAGAGATCGTATCCTACTTGCTTCAATTGAATGATAATTTAGGAAGACTTTAATCAAAGCATGATGAAAATTTGAAATAATTTTTAATATTTCATTAATCGAATCATCATCACATGATTGAAAGATAAATGAATATAAAAATAAATTTGACATAATTTCATATCCATAGTCATATTCGGGATGCAGGATGATTGAAGGATCCCATTGCACAGTAACTTTTCATTGAAGGATATTTTTAGTATTTCTATCAAAATTTCATATCTTTCGAGTAGATATGATACGTTGCTAGACGTCAATCTTATCTTGTGGGTTTGATCGAATTAAAGAGTTTAATTTGATTGTTAATTAGAAAGTGTTCTAATTAATCAATCGGATTAGCAAGTTTTGATCTAAATCGATTTGGTTGAGATCTAACCAAATTAGGTTAAATTATATTCGGATCCACTGCTGGCTAGATGTGGAATCCAATGGGTCATACACAAAGAAAATTGATCAAGGGTTTAATTGGATTAGATCATGTTTGCAGGTTGAATATGCTATCACATATTGCAAATCCTAGCACTTAGATTCGAATCAGATTTTGATTTGGGCTAATTAAATCCAATTTGAGTCAAATCAAATTTAGCTAACTGATTGGGTTGACCTTTGGCTTGATGACCAGGGTCTAGGTATCATCTAACAGCAACCCATGCACCAGACAGTCTCTCTCTTGGCACGTGAGGTTTTGATTTATGCGCTTGGGACATGTGGCGCATGGAAGTGTTTTTGATGCCATCTACCTTTGTTTATTTCACATAAAATATGTTACATGAATTTCAAATGAAGAGAGGGTGCAGAAGAGTCCTTCTGCTAATGAATCTCTTAGTTGGTTATCTGGTTTTTGGATAACTAGGGAGTCCTTGCCATCCCCTCCCTTGTAGGCGCTTCTTGGACCAAGTCAAACACCTTGAAGCTTTGACTTTTCCATGCCCAAGTTTTCCATGCCATCTTTTGATTTGGTGCCATCCTTTTAGATCTTTGGATCAGCATTTGATGCTGATCAATGGTAGAAATTAATGGCGTCTATATGAAAGTATTGTGACTCTTCGGAAGAAAGTTACGTAGAATTTTACGAAGAGTCCTTCTACTTTAAGGCATCTCTTCATATTAATTATTTGAATTCCACGTAGCATTTTCTTTAGATGGGGTGTGATATTTTTGAATGGGCATGAGATGAGAATTTGAAATGGGCATGAAAAATTTTTGGAGGCACCCCTACATACATTATAAATAGGGGTGCGTCCCGAGAGTCCAAGCAGATTTAGAACTCTTCTTCTTTCTTACCACTCTCCTTAGTTGTCCAATTTCTTTCTTTATTTTCTTGTTAAGATAAGTTCTAATTAAGGATAAAAGGTTTGCTTTAGGACAAGGGCTTAGAAAGATTATAAAGGAAGACAGAAGAAAAGAAAGATAAGAAAGAGTAGGTCAGAATGATGACAGCAAAAACTAACAAAGATTCTACCCAAATAATTAAAGTTCTTATCATAAAAATTTTAATTACAATAATCAGGGGTGCTGGTGTCTTGATCAAGTTTTCATGTGGATCAATATTGAAGGATGAACACGTGGGCATCTAGTGGAATCTCTTGATAGACTGTTGTTGGCAATCAGGGTCAAGTTAGGATTAAGCGATTAGAGGTATGTTCCAATATCCTAATTTATATTATAAATGTATATTATATTATTTAAATTTTAATAAGGTGGTCCTAGGTTTTGGGTTTGATTTTATGATTTCATAATTTTACTTTGAAATCCATGCTTCCATCCTGTACACCAAACCTTTTAGTGGTATCAGAGCAAGCCTTATTAGATTAAATCATATATTATTATGTTTATGCTTTAATGATAAAAATTATAAATATAATATGATTATATTTAAAATTTAGCATATTCTAAATGTGATGTGATCATGTTTAATATTATTATGATGTATATCATTCTATGAGGTTGCCTATTCATAGTGGCAAATGTTCACTATGTGATGATGGTTGTCCTAGAGTAACAAACTATGTCGAGAAGACAGCTCTTGACGAAGTTAGATCAGAAGATAAACCTTTATTCATCTAATGACACTAAGTTAAAGGATAAATGTCATTTAGCGAAGATGAATCAGAAGCTGGCGAATGATCTTTGAATTCGATTATTGGATGATAGTCAGTTAAGATGGGAGACAAGTTGGCACGCTAGAAAATAAATACAAGCAAAAATTTTCTTTCATTATGGAAGAGAAGTTACAAAATGGACCTTTAGTCCTTACAAAAATTTGGACTACAATTTCGAAAGAAAATGAAAAATACAAGTTTACTTATCGATCGGCTGCGCCGAAGGTTGATCGAAAGTGACTTTGACCATGGTTGTCGATGCAACATCTGTTGGCAGAATAGCTTCGATTGGGGCAGCTCCTTGGCTCTCCGATGGAACTTCAGCAGCCAACTAGGGAGCTAAATCCATCGATGTAGAGAGACCCAATGTACCTTCGATCGAAGCCGTGGGAGCTATAAGAGCAGCCGACTCAGTTGGAATAGAAGCAATGGTGGGAGTGCAGTCATCCGATGGGCTACCAGGTGATCCATCATCGCCTCCCTCTTCCTCTTCTTCAGCACCTGGGATGACGATGCTGCTGAGATCAAGATCAGAAAAGAACTGTTGAATAGCATCTCGACCATCACCAAATTCAATCCAATAAGAAGCTTCACTTCCTCCTGAGCTGACTTAAGATCGGAGTGAACCGACTCAAGTTTGAATTTTACCGATCCAAGCTCGATCCTGAGGTGGGAGACTTCATCGAACAAGTTATTTTCTCAAACAGTGGCTCCCTTCTCCCACTCCTCCAACCGACGGATCGTCGAATCTCGTTCAGCATTTGTAGTCAACAATAAGTTAGAGCATGCATGCCAAAGGTTGACCATTTTACGATAGGCTGACTCAAGTTCAGCTATGTCGTGAGCCCACTGTTCAAAGACAATACATCGAGTTAGACAAAAAAAAGAAGGAAAGAGAAAGGTAAATAGCTGACTCACCCCGATAAAGGTCGGGTAGAACAATCCGAATAATTCAACCAAAGTTCGACTCCTCCTTGACTCCTAATCAATCGGGAGAAGAATAGCGTGAATCAAACTCCTCACTAACTAGGGGTCAAAAAGAGCCGATCCACCATTGGAGATCCAAATATTGACTCGTTCAGAATTCGTATATACTAGAAGTATCACTCTTAGCCAGCGTAGAAGAAATTGGTGCCTTTCCTTTCCTCTAAATAGACAATTGTTCGGGAGGCACCGACATCCACTTGGACATAGATGGAGATAGTGAGCGCCCCCGATGATCCAGAGCTAATCATAAAATGAGCATAGGAACGGCCGACCGAGCTCCTGACACAGGGGCTGTAGCTGGAGCATCAACAATCACAACATCATCTTCCTGCGATCGTGTGACGATCGGTAGGGCTTCGATGGATATAGTCATTGCTGGAGCAAGAAGGGCAACGATGGGAGCACCGACGGTCCTCAAAGGTGCCATCAGTGGAACATTGATGGAGCTTGGGGCAGCCAAAAGATCAGCTGCTCGACTTTTCTTTGGCACATGCGACAGACCGGCACCGAATGCCACCCTCTTTCAGGGTGCAAATTGACGAACCTCATCCGCAGAGATTTTGAGAGGAGGACGCATTCCTACAAAATAAAACAATACATTCAATTAAGTGTTGAAAATCGACCAAATGAAAGAAAATACAAAACTACGGACACTATATGTACCTACGGACGATGCCGAACTAAGTCCGACTTCGTATAAAGCCAATTCAGTATTCAGATCTTTTTGTAGGAGAATTTTCATGTCTTTCAACCGAAGAAAGTCCCCTAATCGGCTGCATCCACCCAATTATTCTCGTTCGGACGAACGTTCGACTCACCCCACACCATCGAAAAGCCACAAGAAGTGGGGGACGACACAAAAAGAAATTGGATTTTCTAGTCATGAATGGATGATGGATGATTGATGATAAAAGAAAGGCCCCTCCTCGGGGCAAAGTACCATGATTCGTCGACTTTTGGATGGGATCGAAGGAAAAAAAAGGCTCTAAATAGGGAAAGCTTAGGATTCATCGGAATCAGCCAACACAATAAGACAAAGGTGATCAAAAGTCGAATAACATTCGGTGCTAATTGGGTCGGATACATCCAATAATAATCAAAGATGTTCCGGAGAAAGTTTGGAACAGAAAATCTAAGGCCCGACCTAAGGCTCTCCAAATAAAAGATAATGAAATCTAACGGGGGTGAGATCACCTGACTATAAGGGTCAGGAGCCAACAGTCGAAAGTCCTCCGGGATCTGATATTGATCCCAAAGTCACTCCACAACCGACATCGTCAGCATGGATGCCTCGGCTGTCAAACCCAGCGACAAACTACTATGGGTACTAGCCATATGCGAAACTCAACAAAATGAAGGAAAAAAGAAAAAGGATGTCAGAAAGAAGGTTCGAACCTCAAACTTGAAGGCTAAAAAACAAAGGAATGACCAAACTACCCAAAAACTACTGCTGCTGAAAGCGATGAAAGAAAAGCCATCGAGGGGTCCAGTATTTATAAGACCCATCGACGGTCATGATTTGTAGAAGTCTCACTAGATGCTGATACGTGTCGCTTGAAGACTAGCCAAGCATCGAATCCCTCGAGCCCTACGGCCGCATGACTACTCATGGTGGCCGCTGCGATCCCCGAAGCATCGAACAACAGTCTTATCGAACATCGTGGCAATCATTAATGATGGACGATAGAACAAAATTCGAAGCGATGCCACGTGTTGACACCCTATGTTTGGTGCACCAAGCCGAAGTATAAAATCGTTGGATTGAACTTGAGCGTGGGAGACAACTGTTGGGGACCACTGATCTGCCGTCCTTCTCACCAATTTATAGCTGATTGACCATTGGACACTGATGGATGTTCGCCGGCCGACAATCAACGATGGATGGTTGATGAATTACTCGACGAACCGCCGACAGATTGACTCAACAATCGATGTCCAATTGTCCCACCGATATATTGATGAAAGCACCAACCTACGATTGGAGTGCTTCTTCCGACTGACTAACCATTGGTCGGGAATCTCCAAAGCAACAGTCGGCTTCAAGTTCTCCACATGGCAGACAGCCGATCGGCCTCAAACTATTTGGCCGATCGATGATCGGCCGATAATCGATCAGTGTCAGCACCAAATCAGTCGATTGACTAGAATGGGCATCAATGATTAGTAGGTAGTTGTAACTACCTATCCACGATCGCACCACACCGAAGAAAGAGGGATCCACATGCTAAGCGGTTATTACTTCGACACTTATAAAAGAAAAGTAATTTGGTTAGTTGGGTAAGATACATCTAGAGATCCTTAGAGTAAATTTTGCTATCTTACTCTCAATTTTCTATTCGATCAGTCCACCCCACTTACTTAAGCATCGGAGGATCTCCGTTGGAGCCAACTTCGGTCAGTGTGGACTTACACTTGCAAGTTTTTCGATGTTCAATTAGAGGTGCAGGTAGATTGGACGCAACAGGAGGCATACCATCATGTATGTTAGTTTCGCCAATCACCACATGTACTTATAGTTTTAAGGGCTGCAGACCAACTTCCTTTTTGATTGAGTTTATCCTTGGAATGTTACCCGTTCTTAACCACACAAAATGTGCCCTTTCCTTTGTTCTTTCCGATTATCATGGGCTCTATGCAGACCATACTATTTCCTTGGGTTCATGCGCTTGGAATGGCTAGTCTCAACAACGCTCGCCTTGAATTGGAATTCGAGTGTGATGGAAATAAGATCATTCATGGACTCTCCTCCCTACAGTGCTTAGAGAGATGCCAAAATCTCTCCACAAATGAAGAAGTTCATTGTGCCACCTTGTTATTTTTTTAACCAGCAGTATCCCACATTTTATGAGCTCTCCTTCAATGAGATGAAGTCATGGGTTTGCACCACAACCGATTTTCCATCTAGGAATTAGAAATCATGACATTTAGCACCAAACATTGATCCTCAGCAACATCGGCAACATTGTATTTTCTTTCCATGCCCTCCCAAAATTCATGTAGCAGATACTCATAAAGCATACTAAGAATCCCTACCGCAACGATTATAGGTTTTCTTTACAAATATTTTCTAAGCATTTCCGCTCTCATTAATGTCTCATTTATCCGCAAAAATTTTTGATCTTCCATGAACCATGTATGTAATGGATGATACTTAAATCCAAACAGTAATGCAACGGTCACACAGAACTAAGTAGTAGAAAAATGGAGATGAGAGGTAGCTGAAAAAATTCATGCATCCTTGAAGACCATAAACCCCTTCTACAACTTCTCTAGGCCAGAATGACTATCATACTATAGAATAAACGGCTCGTTAATTAAGCCAACCAAGCCATGACAACCAAAATACAAATATGATGTCTCCGAGGTGCATAAATGACAAAAGTACATGTTAAATATGCAAGAAAATCAAGTCAAATGACATCATAAAAATGTGACCGAAAATATAAAGGAAAGAATGCAAATAAAGCATCATGGAATGCAAGACCAAGTGGGCATACTTGTTGTATCACACCACATTCATGACCACCGTCCAGCCTCACCAAGTCACGCCATGTCCCATGCACACGTGTGGCAAAACACCAAATATCCAATATTTATAAAACAAACGAAAAACCTTTAATAAAATATATTAAAAATATGAAATGTTTAAAGGTTTCAAATATGCTCCATATCCATTTACATGCATCCACTGATTCATAATAGCTACCGTTACGTTAATCCTGCAGAATCCCACTTTTTGAAAACTAACCCTTCACAAGCTGCTGATACAGGCAAAAGGAAGAACAGGATGCCTCGTAACAATGCAGCTTGATCAATAAACGAGGGAATTGAAGCCCATCCCTGGAATCATTGTGACAGCCTACCAGCCATATCAGATGCTACTGTTCTGCTAAGTCCGATGTGGAAAAGAATGATGAGTTCCAAAAACACACGATATCCTGCAAATACTCGAGCACAAATGGTTCTCTTGGCAATCAAATCATAAATAACCTACCATCATCCACTTTGAAGCAAAGACAGAAGATGCATGCATCAAAACATGCTCGAGGCAAAGAGGCAAGAGATTATGTTACTTCCCCAAGGAAAGAGAGAATATCATATTACTGATCGGTACAGGAGTTTCTTAAAGAAGTCGCATGTGTCAAAACCATGCTCCTGCTCATTGCACCGCCTGATCCTTCTGTTAGTAACAAATGAATTGGCCATTCAAAATGCAACATATTATCTGTTCCATGGCTAAAAAATAAAAATAAAAATAAAAATAATAAAAAAAGAAGCAAAAGAATATCAGTTGCTTTAATCTTCCAGCTGAAGTCCTGCAGCCTCCCTCCCCAGCTGAGGCTTAAACAGAATGGAACAAAATTACATTTGGGGAAGAATGACAGCAAAAGGTCAAGAATAATGAACTAAACAAGGCAATGCAACATTCAAGAGCCCTCTTTCCTTCAGCTTGTCCTTCAGTTTCCAAACGAGAAATCGTATCCTGTGAGTGTACTGTAACTTCTGCCTATTCACTTATATTGCAGCCCCGAACATGATGGTCATCATACTTGATATACTTGGTCCAATAAGGCCGGTACTTTGTCATTGCCAGTTCCAACCAAGGTTTCATGTTCCCATTATAGTGGACTACTGCAGCATTTTCTATCTCCGACCGATCAATGCCAGGGTTGTAACCCAAACCAAGGACATGCCATGATTTGCCCAGCGAATATGTCAATTTATAAAATGTTAACAGTCCCGGGGGAAGAGTACCAAGTTTCCAGAGGACCCTGTCTTCATTCTAGTGATGACAAAGAAAAATACCAGTTAATACTAACGAGGTTGCTATTTTGTATACCAATACGCTTGTCTGCTTAGAGTTCTAATAAATTACATTGGAAGAAGACATGTAATAGGAACATGCACTAGTTGCTAAATGCACCAGTAAATATGTTCATCGCTAGAAGGCTGAAATAATTTGCATTAGCAGATCTCTACAAGAAATGTCATATCCTCAGCATTAAAGATGCAAACCAGAAAACTAGTGAATCTACCAAAGGATGACTCTTATGACAGTCAGGCTACAGCAACAGCCTAGCTGTAATGACCAAATCAATGGTCAGTAATTTCAAGCAGACATTCAGCATTGACAGCTTATCTCCTCCGAGCATCCGTGAAGGGTTAAGGAGCCTACATGATATGTTATAGTAATTTGAGGTGGTGAGAATCTGGTCAAGGGAAAGAAAAAGGAAAAAAAGGACAAAACCCCAGAGATAAGGATCCATAAACCAAGCTTTTTTTGGGGGGCGCTGGGTTGTTGGGGTGGGGTGGGGTGGGGGGTTGTGGGGGCGAAGGAGGTAGTATGCAACGTAAATTTATATGAGTAATATGTGAAATAGATTTAAGCAGAATATATGTTGGAAAGGGTTACCCATACAAAAAACATATGGCCAAGAAATACTGCACACGGATCAGGTTGATCAAAAAGGGGAAGATAAATGATGATAATTCCAACAGATCCATGGCAATGAATGAGAACTTGAGATGCAGTTTTGCAGTTTAATACAATTCCTTCATTCCAGTGAATTAAAGGAAAATCAGAAAGGTAGAATCAGCAATGTTGATTTTATAGATTTGAATGAAGATGGTGCAGGAACATTACACGACAAGATTTGCAAAGATGGTGCTTCAATTAAGGATAAATGCAACAATTATATAAAATATTATTAGCTCATGATGATTAGTTAAGGCAGTTGTGGCCCATAAGGAAAGAAGAATGGATGCTACAAGATAAATAATGGAGAGGAGAAAGCTTAAGAAACGATGTGTGAATATTTTTCGAAATTCACCAAATATTTGTATTGACCCAAAAATAAAAAACAATAAATCAAATGACACAGAAAGAAACATGAGATAATCTTTAAAAAGGTAAATTTTGTCTTTTTAGCAAGTGTATGCAGGTAAACACAGATACAGTAAAAGATATGCATGCATGTGTGTATCTATAAATGAATCCATCTATGTGATGTATGCAGAACAAGCGATGGTCCTAAAAAATACATAACTATTATTATATGCACAAAGAAAAGGAGAAAAAACTAGAAAAGCCATAAATAACATCCACAATCCATGTTAACAATTTCACTCAAGTAAAGGGCCCAATCTCTGATACAGCATGATAATTTCTGTACATACTGTCTTCTGAACAAGGAGTATGTGGTATTATATATCTGTACATAATGTGCAATTAGTTTTGGAAAATGCAATAAAACAAAGAATTGATATAAACTCACCATATTCTGCCACTTGTGATATATTCCGGTTATATCTTTCTTCTTCCATTCCTTGAGGTCAAAAATGTTCATTCCATACGCCCATCCACATGCATTGGGATCAAAGTTCCGGGCAATATGAGGGTTTGAGAAATTGAGATACTTATCAAAGCGGTGGAAACTTTCACCACAGGTTTCCACTGCACCATTGACATTTCCTTTAAGATCTACAGACCACAATCCTGTCAAATCCTTCTGGACAACAATGTCATCATCAAGAAACAGGATCTTATCTAACTTGGGATAAACCTGTGGGAGGTAGAATCTTAAATGGTTCAGCATAGACAGGTATTTTGGGTTTCGGTATTTTAAATTGGAAGAGCCTGCAGAGAGAGTTGTTGGATGATCAGCCTTGAAGTAGTACTCTTTCATTGCAGCAGACTCGAGCTGCCGCAAAACTGGACAGTACGAAGAGTTCAGCCATTTAAACTCATCCACATTTTCTACATGAATGGTGGCATTCTTGGGTGGATTCAACAGAAACCACATTTTCATGGCTCCAAAGTTCAATTTATCAGTAACTAGATGAAATACATGTTTCTCTGGCTCCTGTAATTAGTACAAGTATTAGACCTGAGGAACAATAAAGAATTTTTCTTTTCTTTTCTTTTCTTTTTTTGTGAGGTTGTGGTGGGGGGACATGTTACCTTGGCATTCATAATGGTTGAGTTGACAACTACTGATGCAGCCAAAACATTGTCAGAGAAGAGCGCATAGTGGTAAAGATTTGGATTCTCCAAATTCTCACTCCTAGGAAATTCTATTTTCCCTGAAGGGAGGAGGTAATAGTCTATAGTTAGGCGCATAGATAAGCAGTGAATCCCATTGGGAATAGTTTTGGCAGCCAGCTGGCTTAGGAACGTGCTCTGCTTCTTCAAGCTCCTGACTTGTTCATCTGCCGACTGAAGCATTGCTCTGAGTCTCTGAGTGACTGCCTTGCAATCATATAATTCTTCTCTTGCTTTTGATAAAACTTGACCCATAGCTTTGATTTTCTCAGGGGCACTTGAAATAATAGATGTACAAAAATGTCAGAAAGCAGTAAAACAGAAGGAAAACAGAGAAAAGGAATCACACCTCTGATGGAGGTCAGTATCAGCATTGGCCTCTCCCACTGCACGTTGGCTCTCCTTAAGCCGCGTCAGTAATTCTTGATAAAGATCTAGCTTGTTCTTTGACTTTGAAATTACTGAATACACTCTAGCCATGATCATTTGGTCTCGCATCAGTCTAACTGTTGAATCAGAGTTCTCATTTTCATTCTCTCTCCTCCATATGCTGTACTTTCCCAGTACAGCAGAATCCACTGCTTTTGAGCGCTCAATAGCAGCATTTTCAAGTTTAACCAATGCTTCATCATCCTGCTGAACCAAATCAATTGCCCTCTTTTCTCTCCTTTTCTCTCTCAATCTCTAGAGTACATGGAGAAAATTATAAGAGAGTGTATTTATACAAGTAGATTGACAGGTACCAAGAAACAATTAAAAAGTACAAAGCACTGTTAATGTATTCAGAGCAAATTACAGGTCAGTAACTTTCTTAATCAAGTTAGAAGTGTGGAACAATATACTCTTGTAAACTCAACAATTTCAGAAAAGATCAAAAATATGAAAGCCTTTTCAGACACATTTCAAGCCAAAAAGGCCAAGCAAATGAATATTTTACTGTCATAGTTTAAATGACAACGACACTATTGTTAACGTAATAAAGGATTACCCTTCGGGCTATTTTTGCAGGTGAGTCAACAAGCTGACGTCCATCTGCATTGCAAAAGCCATCAAATTCTTTACTTACAAAAACGAACTTGAATGATGCCACCAAATAATAAAAATGAGTAGCCAGTTGTCTACCTGAGCCATCTTTCAACTTTTTGTCCAATTTCGGCATATCACCCAAAACAGCATCATTTTTTAATTTACTTTGTGAAATCTTGTGTTCAGAATCTGAAGCTGTCTGAAGTGGATTCAAGATGTCAAAAAATCACAAGATTGATAGTCACATTCTTGCTAATATATTTCCTAGATATAATACTTTAGCACAAAACAGGAACGATGGTTACGTCTAGTGAAGTCTGATTATTCTGGGCAGCATCATCCTGTCCATCAACCTGCCACGAAGAAGACACATGTCTTTTTCTGAAAAAATCAAGACTCAATGGCCCCAAGTCATCTTGGCTTGCAGATATTGAATCTATTACCTGTGAAAATAAAATGTATAAGCTTCATGCTGTCATTTTTTAATTTATTCCTACTTAGAGAGAATAAATTGTTCATCCAGCAATGTAATCCCTAAGCATTCAGTGCTGCACTCAGCGCTTCTAACAACCTGGGTAAATAAGTAGGAATCTAGTCTCCTACTGGAGAGAGCAAAAAGAAAATGTACACAAGGGCAAAAGGGAAAGAAGAACAGAAAATTTTAAAAAAAAAAAGAAAAAGAAAAAAGCGACAAAGAAAGAGCAGGATATAGGCAAGGAAGTTAGAAAGGACAAAGAAACTAGGAAAGGAGAAAAGGAAAAAAAGCACAAAATTAACATAAATATTCCTTTAAAAAATTAAAGAGAAAAAGGGAATGTACCAGTTGGACTTGAATATTAGATAAAAGGGGTAACAAAAGAGAAGAGAAGCGCAGAAAGACAGAGAAGGGGAAAATTTTTCTAAAAAGAG
Organism: Cocos nucifera; assembly: GCA_006176705.1. Lineage (NCBI taxonomy): Eukaryota > Viridiplantae > Streptophyta > Magnoliopsida > Arecales > Arecaceae > Cocos > Cocos nucifera. The sequence continues at coordinate 10,458 of QRFJ01004291.1, read as the reverse complement.
TTGTGGGGGAGATGAAGAAGAAGAGGATGCAAGTTAAACTACATAATTGGTATGGCTTTTGAGTTGATAAAAGTTAAGAACCCAACCAGTTTGACATGCATTATTGCTAATAAGTGAAACTTATCAAACTCAAAAAAAGAGCTATTAATGATAACAAAACACCATATCAGTTTGGTGACTTTGGTCATATCTGTGTATACTTCTGCACCAGTTACTCACATAACAGGATACAACATTGCACGCCTGGTGTATGTGTATGTATGTTTGTAGCGTCTAGTGTTAGCGCATATATATGTGTATGTCAGTGTGATTAAAACACGCATACTCTAGGGCCAAATTAAAGGACAAAGGCAAGGAAGTTAGAAAGGACAAATAAACTAGGAAAGGCAAAAAAGGAAAAAAGGCACAAAATTAAAGGACATATTTACTTAAAAAATTAAAGAGAAAAGGACTGCACAGGTTGGACCTGAATATTAGATAAAAAAGGTAACAAAAGAGAAAAGAAAGTGCAGAAAGACAGAGAAGGGGGGAATTTTTCTAAAGAGAGTTGTGGGGGAAATGAAGAAGAAGATGCGAGTTAAACTACATAATTGGTATAGCTTTTGACTTGATAAAAGTTAAAAACCAAACTAATTTGACATGCATTATTGCTAATAAGTGAAACTTATAAAACTCAATAAAAAGAGCTGTTAATGATAACAAAACACCATATCGGTTTAGCAACTTTGGTCATATCTGTGTATACTTCTCCACCACTTACTCATATAAAAGGATATAACATTGCAACCCTGGTGTACGTGTATGTGTATGTATATTTGTAATGGATAGTGTTAATGCATATATGTGCATGTCAGTGTGATTAAAACATGCATACTCTAGGGCCACCTGCTCAATGCAACTTACTTTAAGAGCCTGATTCTTAAATAACAATAATCACCCAATCTCCATTGTACTCCAGACCAAAGAATCTAAAATAACAAAATCATTTTCTCAACTTCTCATCAAATGCAAAGTAGTCTTTCCTGACTGGACTCCCTTTCTTGCTTGTGAATTAATTATTTATTTACAATGTATACATGACTAATCATTAATTTGTATATGTTAGTAAGTAATGATGCAATAATTAATTAAATTGGTTACATTATATAATGCATGAAGGTCTGTACATGTGTCTGCTTGCAGTGTTTTCAGGGTCAGGATAAAGTTGCAAATCATAAGGAGGGTAGGTCATATTAAATCATGGATCATAAGATTTTTTTAATTTCTTTCAAAAATTTAAGATATAAAAAAAAATGTGAAAGTTAAGAAAATGACTCAATTATAAACTAGAACACTGAACAATAATAATAAAAAAAAAAAATCATTATATGCTGGTATATGGCAATATCTAATATAACAGCATCATGTCCTATTACTCATGATAATCCTTCACTACCTATCAATTCAATTATCCACTTAGATTGGATATTTTAAGGGACGAAGCAAATAGATTTTAACAAATGGTTGCAAAAATAGAAAAGCTTGCCTCTTGCTTTTAACTTAGGAACATCAAAACTTCTCTCAGAGCTTATCAGTAATAAATATGTAATTCTATAAATCATACAGTCCAATAAATTATGAAAAACAGACTTCTATATGATCTAATATGTATATGACATGATCAGCTCACATCTTCTGATCTAAGGCTTTATATGATCCATATATGAATCTAAAAAAGCTTATGATTTTGACTAGTCCCCATCCAAGGATGATATATGGATGCTTTAAGCACACTTTGATTTGAATATTAAGATGTGAAATGTGGATTCGAAGATTTTAACGTCTGTGTTGTTTGTATTTGTAATACATATGCATGTAGGAACATACAATGATCATAAAGAATTGTCCATAAGCTGATCAAATATCAATAGCGTGTGCAAATATAAAGCACATGTTCAATATATAACACCCTCTTAACCTCCTAGAACCTCAAAAGAAGAAACCTGACAAGGTTGGTCATAATTCCTAGCCCATACAGCAGCCCTAATAAGGTCAGTCTTGACCAGACAACTAAGGAACCAGCAACAATGATCTAAGTCATTGGATGTGATCTACTATCTGTAAATTGCACTCTCTTAGAAAAATCATGTGATTTGGAGATGCCTAGCTTATGCATCTAATGGTCAAAAATAACATGCATTGTTTCATGTTATTTTTTGACCATTTGATGCATAGGTTAGGGATCTCCATATCACAAGATTTTTTTGACAATAAGCATATTATAGATAGTAGATCCAACAACTCAGATCTTTAGTGTTGAACCCTGGATGTCCAATCAAGACTGACCTTATAAGGATTATTGTGTGAATTATGGTGGTTATGTATAAATGTATACATATACACATATCTTAACTACAATAAAAGCACGATATCTTAACTACTATAAAAGAACAAATAACTTCTGTTTACAAGGCTAACTAACCTTTGGATTAAGTTCATCTTAGCATCAAAATCTTTTCATCTAAACTTTAAACTTCAGTGGTTCTGGATTCCAAAGAGGAACAGAGAGAATCCCACTAAATCCATATTTGTCTCATTTTTGCATTCTTAAGCTACCCCAAAAATTGTGTTTTTTTGTCAATAAGGCTTATAAACCTTTGTCATTCATTAAGTTCATCTTAATCGTGCAAAACATTTTCGCTGATCTCGAAACTTCATCAACTGGGTTAATGAATTATAGAGTCCTAATAATCCAATATTTGTCTTGGATTTGGCTTCTTACTAGTCTTGGACATACATTATCTCCAACAATTAGACTTCACATTACCTAAGAGTCATTGCCACATCCTGTTACTAAGATTAGACTCTTCAAACAAACCATCAAACATACTCATATTTGAGACTCCATATCTCCTTACCACATCAAAGAAAAATATCAAAGAAGCCCAAGGAGAAAAGAAAAGAAGAAGGTGACTTTCATCCATCACATCTTCCTAAGCAAACAACCAAGGATTTCCCCATCATCCAATAGAAAAACGTTTCTAGCATAGTTTGGAATTTTATCTCACTTGTTCTATATATACCACACTTGCAAATCTTTATTCCAACCTTACTAGCACATGGATCTTTTTTCTCAAAGGCCAAAAGCCTTTAACATCAACAACTTTAAATAAAGAAGGCAGCATTGACAGATTGATAGATCATGGGAAAGAGGTCAGATGTCTGTTGATAATAATAGTAATCTTAAAATAGCATACTTATATGCTTCTTTCTTACTTTAGATTTCTAAATTTACAACATAAACAATCCCAAACTCCTATCTTGGTAAAGCTAAAAAATCTAGAGTCTAATATATTTGAACACTTAGATTTCTATCAATTTATAGCATGACCGGTCCTAATTTATGTTGTAATTAGATATAAATTAGGCTCTTAATTGATTAAGTTAATCATCAATCTACATATCAATCTTCACAACTGTGTATGTGGTGATAAATTATAAATTGTAAAAGGCTCATTTGTTTGGTAATTTAAAGGGCTTTTTTATTATTTGTTCAAACGCACCATAAGTTTTGTGAACTAATCTTACCTTTTTACTATCAGTTTCATGAATAAATATAGCTGTAAGTTTTAAAATGGTGTCCAAAATAATTAAATAATATAATGTTAACAAGTTTTGATAACTAATCATGATTAAATATATATTAGATATATAATTATTGATTATATTTTTCTTATACACACATTTGCACATACATTTTATTCACACACACACACACACACACACATAGAACATACATACATATCATGACCACTAAGCATATTTCAGGCAAGAACCAAAGTGTAATGAAGAAAGTAGCTTAGCAAGCTATTCATAATCTCCTACTAACCTCCTCTGTCAAAACAGATTTCAGATGTTGGATGACCAATTGTTCTCTCCAATCTGCAATCTGTCACAATACTTTGAAATTGAGATAGAGGCAAGAGAGAATTTAATTTTCTCTTTAAGTAGAAAATAACAAATTATTTGGAAAGGAAAGCTACCGGTTTGCTTGATGAGTTTGGAATTCGATCTGCAACCAAGTAATTAAAAGTTACCGTTATTGTAACTCTAACAGATGCATCTACTTAAGTTGAGATGTTGCACATGTATAAAAGCAGACATAGGCAATTGAAAGCCCAGTAGGATAAAGACTTGCAAGTACAGCTTACCTCAATAGTTTCTACAAACTTACAAACAATTTTGTGGGTATAATTCTTTTTATTAGTAGAAATTGCATGATCTGGATGGCAGATAAGATCATTACTGTTTCACTCCTGAACACCTACACTGGAGGGAAAATAAATAACATCCCACCTACATTCCAAGGATATATATATATATATATATATATATATATATATATATATATATATATAATATATATATATTACAAGAGCAAATTTCGAGATAGATGCATATCTCAAGGTTTTTATAATGATCATCGAAATGTCTATGTGGACACCCAATCATTCCATCCAACTACAAATGGCAACACATGGGCTATTGATTGCATCAGGGAAGAGACAACAAAGACTTATGATGTGCATTCAGGGAAAGGTGAACAGCAGATGGTAAAGTGAACAGCAGATGAGAATTATGTGAGGGTCGCAGACTATTGTAGTTGTCCATATTACACTATTAATTCTTGCATCACTGCAGCTCACACAATACTTGTTTGGCAAGAATCATGATCTGCAGGATTTTGTAATCAACTTCCAGCAAACAGTTAAAAGATCTTGGGTTCAATGATGGGTTAGAAACTTGATTTCACATACTGGTTCTAGCTTAAATATTCAGATGAACTGCACAATAAATTCAAATTATTTGTCAATAGAAAAGTGGAAGTGATGTCTAAGAGTTTAAATAATGAGTTGATTAATTGTCACCCTTAGATTATTCAGAATTATTCTTACATCTGTATCACAACAGTACCTTAGGCTCGCTATATTCCTTGTATAACTCAAAAGTCATCTTATATACATATTGCACAAATTAGACAGTAAAAGCATGCTAGCCTTGATTGTCTTGTTTAAAGCCTAGTAGAACAACCCCCTTGCATATAATTGCTGTTGAAAAGAATGTCTTGTACAAAATTCCTCCCTCCTTGTACTCACCTCTTCGACTTTTTTGAACTAACGGGGGGTTCTCTCCACCCTCCCTTAAAAATTACAGAAAAGAAAAATGTAAATCTCCTGTGGGATAGGTGGAAAGATTTCAAGCATCAAAATCAAAGATAAATGTGTCAGTTTAGATTTTAGTCTGCAAAAGTACCCTCAATAAAAGGTTTCCTAAGGTGTCTTGGCATTCCCTTTACATTAAAAAGCGGAAGAGTTATTTAACAAAGAGGATAAATGACAAAATTGATAGCTTGATTGCACTTAGCGATAACATGAAGCTCAATGATAACATAGTGGACACATTTGAAATTTCATGCGCTTACAACAAGGGCATGGATAAAGAATTCACATATGTGGCAAATAAAATGTTCTTTTGGACAAAGTCTCCTCACACATTCCTTATGATTGGTGGATTGAAATGTATCATTCACTAGTAGATTTGGAATTTGTTCACCAATCTGAAGTCCTGATATTCTTTTGAAATGAAATTTCTGATAAATACTCAGTCCTTATCAGTTTACAGCAGAGATACTTACAATCCAATCTAGATTTTTCTTTTTTTCTTTTTTTTTTTTTGTTTTATTGAAGAATGTGGTGAGCATGAACCATTATAGTTTATTTTGTGTTTGAATTAGATCTTCAGGATATATTGGAACAATATTGTTGTTAAAGAGATGATGGCAGACACTAAGAGGATTAATTTTGCAATTTTATATTCTGGATGATTTCAAGAAATACTATGTGACTAATACCATTAAGTCTACCTCATGGCATTTGGACCCAATCAAATAGACACGACAATCAAAGGTTTGCCAATGTTCTGAGTGTACATCAATTATACATAATGGAGTCTTCTTTGACAGCTATGAAAAGCAATGTTTGAGCTCTGGGTTTTGATTTCGAATTCAAACAGGCAATATGAATTTTAGTTTCCTCCAAATTCAGAGTTTGGGCCACAATGATATTTAAAAATTAGAAAACTGGTATAAAAATGTAAAAACAAGGAAAATTAAAACATAAAAGTAAGATGTCATTTTAGAGCATATTGAACATTTGGAACCGTTAGTGTGCTGCATATTTTAAAAACCATAGAATTTTATAAAATCAAAAAGATAGACATTCACAGCTTAGCACAAGTTAGGTATTTTGACTACATATTAAAATTATAATTTCATATCAACATAGACAAAAATTCTTTATTTATGAAAAAATATTTTAATTTGTGAGCTTTGGTTAGTTTGTAATATTTAGCAAGGTGTAAGCACTGTCTAGTAAGCTAGCTTAGTTTGAATCAATTAAAATAAAATATTAAGATATGTCGGAAGTTTTCTCACTTGAATATCTTATAGCCAAACATTACATGATCATGAGCTACTCGAAATTAACAAAACTTCCTATGAAAAATGATTCATAGAGTCTTAATTCATCACCAAGAATGTGCTTATGGAAGAAAACAAGAGAACATTGAAGTTGCATTTTTAAAATTAAAAAAAAAAAATCTTAATTTGCAACCAATATACAAGTGGTCCCATGAATTAGGTCTGGCCAGACTCTCAAACATCACCTTGGTTTCAAGTCAAACCCAAAGTTTTTGGTTTTGCTTTTGAATCTTCCAATTGTGATGAAGAGAACTCAAGGGATTTGGGTTAGCAAGCAATGGATATCTCCTGAAAAGTACCAATTCCAAATTCCTCAGCCTACATAGATGCTTGCTCTGCAACTTAGGTATAATCATTAGAGAAGTGCTAAGAGCATGGATAATTAAATTTTATGATTTAGAAACTAGATCCCTTTAGGAAGGAATATGTTAGAATGAGATGTGTAAATGTGATTCACTCATCTCCTATATATCAAAAGAATGAACCACAAAAAGCAAAATAAATGGTCCCATGAACTGAAAGATGCTTCTCAAATCTAAGGAAAACCTCTGATAATTTGGAATCACATATCCTCCTTAAACCATGAACAAGTTATTCAATCACCTCCAGTTTATAGAAGAATTAACTAGGAAAAAAGAGATGATGGTACAAATTGTATATCTGCACCAGTTTACCAGATGAATAATAACAGCAACATGACAAATACTACAATAGAGAATAAGCCTAACAGCATGCTTGCAAAAACATTCAGAAGTATCTCCTTCTATTTGAGTCAACTTTAACTTGCTACGTTGTGAAACATGTTAAGTTATTTGCTTTTGGGTTTTTTGTATGTATACCCTCATAAGCATTCAAATTTGCATGAATACCCTTTTAAAATTGATATTTGTATGTATACCCTCATAAAATACTTCTTTTGCATGTATACCCTTCTTTTTTCTTATTTTTTGCTTATGTACCCATATTATATAACACCATCAAAAAAATTAAAGGTTTAAAATTCAAATGACTAAAATACCCTTATGGGTAGATATGCAAAAAAAAAAAAAATTATAAGAGTATATATGCAAATAGCAATTTTATGAGGGTATTCGGGCAAATTTGAATGTTTAAGAGGGTATACACAAAAAATTCTGATTTAATTTTTATCTGTTTTATCTAGATGGTTTCGGGCCCTCTTACTTTATAATGTAGTAATATATTACATAATACAACAACATGATGATGATATTATATAATATTTTATATATTAGACTACTATATTATATATTATTTTTAGATAAGATTGGATGACTCATTAGAACTTTGTTCATTCAATAAAAAAGTATAAGAAATCCCTTAGATAAAGAAAAGAGAGAGAAGAAGTGAACAGAAAAAAGAATCATAAAAATCATTATAAACCAAAACTAAGCTACTAGCAGCAAAAAGATTAATAGAAATTAATAGCTAGCATAGTTTTCCCTTATGAAACTTTTCATAATTTTCAAAAAGAGAGCCAGCTTCATATATGCCACCACCAAGCCTTAATCGCATCCTCCAACAATCTCTTCTTGACTTCAAAAAATGATGGTGTTGACGTTTCTCATGCCTTCCAAATGTTTCAGAGCAAGGAACTTACTGTAATATTCTACTTATTTTGTTGCTTTTTTTCAACACTAGTTACCTTTGCTCTATCTATGGAATATCGAAGCTAAAGACTCAAAAATAGTAGAGAGGCCAAGAAAAGAGGCATGTCCAATTTTTCTTCATCCAACAAAGCAAACTCCAGCAAAGCACTTGACGAGATAAGCTCCAGTAACTATTCGATGTGAAAAACTTGGATAAATTACAGGATGTGGAAAACTCGGACGAAGTGCTTGACTTGACATGCAAAACTACAGCGATGTGCTTGGTATTGTCTAATAGAAGGAGGATCTAACTGGTCATCATTGACAATGCTGATGAGCAGGAATATGAGTCTGGTGCTGAGGAGATCTCCTATGAAGGAAAAAGAGGGAGAGTCTGGCAGTTGTCCTTAGGAGTGGCAATGAGAGAAAGTATGAGTTCGACACTAAAGAGATCTTCAATGAAGAAAAGAGGAAGAGTCTAGTTAGTCATCCTTGGGAGTGGCGATGAAAGAGACTGAGTTCGGCAATGAGGAGATCTCCAGCAAAGGAAAGAGAGATGCCAATAGTGAAGAAAGGAGTCGAGAAAAGGTGCTCGATGTTGTTGACGGTGGCTTCAAGAGCCATTCAACTATCATCCTTAGCAATGACTTTGCAAAACCTTAAGAAAAAACTTTTAAAAAGTCTAGCTCAATTCAGCCAATGTGATCCGAGTTCTTTCAAGAATTCTTTAGACAGTATGATATATATAGTAGACTTGATTTTATACTCCATATGGTATGATATACCTTATATATTTCACAAAGATATTTTCAATAAAAATTTCTAAAATAAAAAATAATAAGATTACAAATTCTTATTGTTACATAATATCCAAGCCCACAACTATATCCATTCGATACAAATGTATAAGCTATCCATCTAATATCAAGTTTAGATACTTTTCTCAGAAGCATATAGAAAACATGGATTGTTGTGATCTATCTATTTTCTAGATAAAATAATTTTAATCTATTATTTGATAAAAAGATCGTTTTATCTATGTAAGTCGATAAATTAAGTATATTCATTATTTTGGTTTGCTTGTTAATTTTTTTCATTAGAATAAGGAAAGAATTAACAAATCAAGAGAGGTGTATTTATGTTTAGAATTTTTTGCATGTATACCCTTCCAAACATTCAAATTTATGCGAATACCCTTGTAAAATTTTTATTTACATATATATCCTTATAAATCTTTTTTTTGCACATCTACCCATAAGGGTATTTTAGTCATTTTAATTTTAAACTGTTAATTTTTAATGGTGTTAGATGATGTAGGTATATATGCAAAAAATAAATTTTTATGAGGGTGTACATACAAATATCAATTTTGAAAGGGTATTCATGCAAATTTGAATGTTTAGGAGGGTATATATATGCAAAAAAACCCTTTGCTTTTTGAACGAACAAAACTTGATGATCGTCAAAGTAAATAAAACTCAATATCTGCATGCTAATTTATTTGACGAATTTTATTATACCACTTTTCCTTATTGATTTGCTTTCACTTTCACACAGAATGCATCATGTTTCTCTAAATGATGACCTTTTCCTCTTTTCTCCAGTTGCACAACAAGATTTAGACAAAGTTCACATCTTTAGCATTAGTTTGGTTTTTATCTACTAACGGTGCCAAACTGTTAACATTAGAAGCTCATAATATCTGTCTGTTTTAATCAGGTTGATTGAAATGCGCATTGTGACGAGAAATGGATCTACTGGCAGATCAGATCGAGACTCTAAATGTCTGAGATAAATTGCAGTATATGAAATGGAATTCAGGAATGCAGCTCCAAGACAGGAGTCCGGGCTCTCGAACAACAAAATTAAAGCCACGACCATCACAAGCATCTCCACAAGGAATCGCAATCAGAGACGGAGAAATTTGCACTCGAATGTCCAGATCTCAAGCAACAAACAATCCAAGAAGACTGAAAAAAAAAAAACCTTTTTAAGAAGGAAGCGACTTAACCGACTCACCTGTTGAGATCGGGGGGTGGATACCGCCCCGAGCGGCGAGGAAGGCCAAGGGACCGAGAAGGGAGAGGAAGAGGAGCAGCAACACGGGAGGACGAAACCGGCCGCCGCCCCTATTCCTCCCACCGCCACCGGCGGTGGCGGCGACCCGCTTTGGCGTGGGCATCGGCGATCTGTCCAAGCCCTAAAGAAAAAGAATAAATCGATTGCGGAAACAAAAAGAAGAGAAGTTCAATTGAGGTTTAGCAAAAGGTGAAATCCGGCATGACCTGTCTGGATCTGTTGGATCCTCAAGCAAGCCTCCCTCCTACACTCTCG
>QRFJ01004290.1:45852-98907 GCA_006176705.1 Cocos nucifera | reverse complement strand
AAGAGAAAAAGAGAGATTCAATATTGGATGGTGATTCATGAATTAGAAATCAGTTTGGGTGCACATGATTAGAAATCATTTGACAAAGAGTTTCACTCATGCTAATCCATCAACCAATACTTTTAGGTAGGTGATTATCAATTGGTGAGACGCAACATCCTAGAATCATATCATGGAGAGATTTTTCATCTCTACAGAGGAGTGTAGGGATATAAAAATAGGGAGCTAATTTATTTAAAATAAATTCTAAACAATTGTCAGTATATTATAGTATTAACTAGAATCTTTGACATCTCTACAGAAAAATGTTGGTCAACCATTAGCACGTATCAGCACATCGAAGCGAGATCAATTATAAGATTGCTCAGAATACATATTTTGAGATTTCGAGAGTTCCCATGATTGGTAAACCTCCATCTACTAGCCCGTCGTCCAATGAATAGAGAGCTCTCTTAAAAATGAAGAGGAAAGATAATAGAGGCAGATATTCATAGTTGGGCTCGATGTTATGAAACTCTAGAACATGAAGATATGTCTGCTCACCAAATGTTGGCTCACCTGAGGAGATGTGTGGTGATAGAATCGCGCAGCCAGTATAAGTCATGAAATAACTGTTTTAAGGATAGAGCATGATGTACAGAAGTCACAATACATTGTGATTCATCAAGATAATGGAAAGTATAAGCTGGTGTGAAGTTAGACTTGATGCTGTAGAGAAAGATAATATTCTATAATCTTGACTGATCGCAATATGGATAACATATGAATTCACATGCGAAAACTGACTCAAATTCTTTGCCGAATTAATGAATATGCTGTCACCGCTGAGCTTCTATGAAATACTAAAAGGCCGTTATTACTATGGAAACTTCTTCCAAAAAGTCTTAATTGGAAGAAAAAGAAGCGTGAAAAAGACAGAAGGTGAAAGAATAAAGAAAAGAAGGCAGAGCCAAAGAAAACCGATGTCAAGAAAGTAATTTCCATTGCAACAGCACACATGAGTGTAACGCCCTACTACCTGGCCACCTGAAGAATAGAAGGAAGGATCTTGTGGGTATGTCGTTTATTAGATCACTATGATTTCTTCTGCTCCAGTTGGGTGCTTGACTATGACTATGCGCATTGTCACTTTATGAGGGTCTTGAGGATACGGAGTGTTTGATGGATGGAATATACCTATGCTGGTATGGAGCAAGAGTTGCTGGCACGTAGCCATGAAAATACCTCTTCGATACCATGCTAGTTTAATACTTAGTTTTGAAAGACGTTATTAGTCTGCAAGCTAGCAGGATTTTGATTTCGTTTCATGCTTACACAAGAATGATAATGTGATTACTCTCTTTAAGGACAATTGTACTTCTTATGAAAGAACTGAACTTGCAAATGATTTCCTTTAATGATCTTATAAGCTACATATTTGATTACTATCAATACTGCGACGCAAATGAATGCAACGACTAGTGAAGTCCAAGATAGATATTAGCTAGGAATTAGGTCATATTAGCAGAAGGATAGGATCAACAATGGAGAAATGGATTGGTCCATTGTTCAAGTCTATCAACTTATATCTTGTCCAAGGAAAATGACTAACCCTTTTGTTGGACAATGGGGAGAAGGCCACAGATTTATTGCCTAGTCAATTAGATTGGCGCCATTTTAATTGTTGGCTCATGAGCTAATTTTATTACTATCATTACCTTTACAATGAATGTCTGGTAGGTTGTGGTATTTCTGTGATAGAAGTCTGACTTTGAAAATTTCAAAAGAATTCCAGACTATGAAGTAGAAAAATAAATTGAAAAATCAATAAGGTTCTTTGATCAGATCGAGGAGTGAAAACCTTAGTCGTGGAATTTTAGCTATTCATGATAATGGCATAGTCCCTTCAATGGACACCACAGGAACACTCAACTAAGGAGTTCAGAAAGAGAACAGACTCTATTGGATATGGTCTGATCCTGATGAGCTTTAACAGATCTTCTCTTTTTTTGGGATATTACATTGTTAACTTCAATTTATATACTTAATAGGTTCCCTAAGACATTCTACAGCGACGCTGTATGGGAATGATATGTAATAAACGAATCAGTTCATCTCAGATGGGGGGTTGTCTGGCTCATGTCAAAGATAAAGCGGAAATTTAGAGTTAGGTCCTTTAGTGTCGATTCAATAGAAGTATGCCTAAGGTCATGGGATCAAGCTTATTTCTAATTCAGAAGAACATTGATGTAGTCTAGAGCATCTTTCTTGAAAGTAGCTTTATTGCAAGATAGCGAATTGGAAAGCAGATTAATTTGATAGAGAAAGTTGATAAAGTACACGAGCTAAGAGACCAAATGGAAACCAAATAGTTAAGCCATAAGACACTACTCCTCCTTATAGATTGAAAGAGTTTTCATCCTGAAAGATACTTAAGGTATTATTTTAGAGGAAGTGAGGAAATGTTCATCGTAAGTAATGGGCTCATGGTTGATCGATCCCAAAACCTACAACGAGGCAAATCAGATAAGGACTATGAGAAGGATAGAGGCATATGCATAACAGAAATTGACTCGATGCACTAACTAATTTGGACCTTGGTAGATCACCAAAGTATAGTATTATTGGGTGTAATGAATCCTTCAAGAGAAAAGATTGGTGCGATGGAATGTGGAACTTCAAGTCCTAGATAGTGAAAAATTAAGTAACGTGAAAGCATTGACTATCAGATACCTTTTTTTCCAAGTGGATATGCTGAAAATCCATTTGCACATTGCTTGCCATGTAACGCCTATTTCGATTAAAAATTATAAAATGGCTTTGAAATGGTGTATCTTAAATGGATATCTTGAGTAAGATATTATATGGAACAGCTGCAAGTTCACATCCAGTGCACTGATATAAGATTTCAGCTGCAAGTCATATAGGGCTTAATCGAGCATTCGGAGCTGGAACACCGTTCAAATGATTGAGAAAATAGCTTGGGATTCATAAAAATGAAAGGAAGGTGTGCATCAAAAAAGGTCAAGTGGGAGCGATGTTTTTCCTCTATTGTAAGTGAATGAATATACTCTTATCGGAATGAATTCCATGAGACAAATAGTCTATTATGGTTTCCAGAATTCTCAATGAAAGACCTAGGTGGAAGCTTTTTATCTAGGATAGTCATTAGGGATAGTATCGAATAGATCTTGACTTCACAGAAGAATTACATAGAGAAAGTACTGAAAGAGGTTAGTATGGAAAACTCTAAGAGGGGTTAATACCTTAAGACATGGTATTCATTTATTCAAGAAGATTGCGACAACACTGATGGAAATAGAACACATTGAGAAAGATCCCTTAATGCTCTGCAATAAGGGACTCAGTATGCCATGCTATGTATACGACCAATTAGCATCGCGTGAGTGGTAAAGCATATATCAGTCAATCCGGTGAAAATAATCGGACATTGTGAAATGTACTTAAGTACTTAAAATACGGATAATGATGTTGGTCTTTGTAAAAAGGAGAACTCAAGTCAAGGATACCAGACTCGGATTCATGTTTGATATAATGTCGAAAGTCGACATTGGGAGTCCTATTTGGTGTGCAAATGGGTGTGTCAGTTGAAGCGTTCCAAGCAAAAGGAGTAGTAGATTCTACATCGGAAGTAGATATCGCTGCATCAAGGCTGCTAGGAAGATGTTGGTCTAAGAAGTTTGCTGCAAAAATTAGAGTAAATGCCATCAGGTGCATTCTTGTACGTGCGACAACGAATAGCGATCAGCCCTTGCTAAAGTGAGCCAAGGTTCACAAAAATCAAGCACTGGGGATACCACCTCATCTATGATTACCGCGAGAAGGTTTGGTGAGAAATCTATAGAGAGTCAACCCGCAGATAATCTGTGGCAGACCCTTAAGAGCCATTGGCAGCAGAAGATGAAGCCCACTTGAGAAGATGGACTTAGACTTGTAGCCAATTGCTTTAAGACTAAGTGGAAGATGAGATATATGTGCCTAAAAGCCAGAATTGGCTGAATACTTTGTAATAACACTTCTAAGGAAAATGTAATTTTGACTAATATCAATAAATGGGTTATTCTATACATATTTGTATCTATTGTCTGTTGATACATCTATGGAGTTAATTGTAAGTCGCATTAGTGTTTCATGATTCTTAAAGAGTTGAAACAATTTAGACAATAATACTTATTAATTAAGTAAATCCTTCGACCATGAAGGATATATGAGGATGGTGTTATCGAAAAGGTTGGTGTTACAAATCATTTTTCCTATTAAGTAGGATATTACTGAGTACTAGTGGTGTGAGAACCAGAGCGAGAGTATAGGTACTCATTTAGAGAACGAGGGACTGAGCGTACATCTGATAGTATTAGGAAGTCTACTTCTCATCAATGACTGACTCGATGCTAACAATACTATGTTGTTTTGATCTAGATGATCTAAGTTCACCTGAGGTGTTATAGTTTGACTACACATTAGCGTCTCCTAGCTATGAAATCCTAAGGTGTATGTTGGCTTATAAGCGATGTTCATTGTAGGAAACTGGTAGCAATAATATGGAATCTTTACCGTCGGTGGTAGACGGAGCCAATTGTGATCATGAGAAGCAATCTAGCCAGCCATGGTAGAGTGAAGATAATAGAAAGAGTTTCTATTTAGGGTTTCACATTGGACTTGAATAAATGATTACATCATTATACAGAAGACTAGGTTTTGACGAGTTTACCTTAACCTGATCTGATTGGAGGCAAGATAGAGAGAACTTATCAATGCAGATAAGCTGCTCGAAGGTTGCATTCAGCTCTGATGGATGCCACCATATACTATCACTAGTGTCAATGCTGAATTTGGGAGGCAATTAAATGATTCTAGAATAGATCGACTCAATTCTAGTGCGATCAGCGAGTTATGATCATCGAAAGGAGTTTGATGATGTCGATGATAGAGATCATGACATATCCCATTACCTATAACAAACTGAACCTAATGATAACAAATAAGGGTTGGAATATGGTGACATCAGTTGAACTGACCAGTTCAATTAGATCTGAATGAGATATCATTAAGCTAGGAAAAAACGTGCTATCACTCGATTGAACTAACGTTCTTCTTTACTATTATACAATAAGTTGCCATCTGAGCCAAAGGAGTTGTGCTAATCAAGGCCTTCATATGGTCGACTGGAGCTTGTCAATTAGAAAAGGTTGTTTATTTTGTAAGACAGAACCTACATTTTGTTAACTGCCATTTATGCGTTTTGACTTTAGTAAAAGTTGACTTTGTGATGTCAAATGTTGACCAGTGGAGAGCTGGTGGGCTTGTCATACAGAACCTAAAGAGAGGGCGCACGCACCCTTGGGATGTGCAATTGAGCACTATGGATCCCATTGGATGGGACTCCATCTCTTTTTGATTCAATTAATACCCCTAAGAACCAACTTTGACTTGTATAGACCCCCTTAGAGAATCCAGACTCATTCCACTTATAAGATTTAATCTAATTTCACAAGGGTTATATTGGTTGGGAAGAAGAGGAGTTGGATACGCTAGTCTATAATAGACTCGCGCCAATCAAAGAGCATAATATTCCATGCCCCAGCTTCTTACTCCTCTCCTCCTTCATGCAAACTCCACCTTTCAACTCTCTTCTCCACATCCAAAGGAGTTTTTGGATTCTTGGTTGGTGGCGATCCAGATGAGAGAAATGCGACTGAAAGCTAGAAGGCTGTGCTCGCTGCAAAGGACAACTGTTGATCTTCAATAGGAGTTTTGAATATCTTCGATCAGATCCAGATCTTGATTTTTGTAAGATTGATAGAGAAGAAGAGGATTCTAGTTTCCAACCTAGTGATATCGTAGAGCTAGGACTTGCGTGGCTAGATCCAAACCTTCCGCTGCCTATATAGGATCATCAACCGGGAATGGATTACCCATTTCTAAGAAAAATAAATTAATTTAATTTATCTAAAATTTATTTAATTTCTAAAATAATAGTAATCAGATTGAACAATCCCAGATCGAATACAGATACAAGAGAAAAATTTTTAAAAATATGCCTCTTGATCTGATCAGATTTGAATGAACCTGAATCGAAAAATCAGGATTTCCTTTCACAAGATGGGATTCAAAGGCATCATGTCTTTCTTTGAAATATTTTCTAAGGCTTGATAATTAAGACATTCCTGACTAAAAAATATAGGCATCCTTAACAATGTACGGCCAGTAAAAACCACATTGCAATACTTTGGCATAGTTTTTTCTTAGAAAAATATCCTCCATACAGCAAGAGTTGACAGAATTGTAAGATACTCAACTATTCAGACTTAGGAACACATCTACAAATGATTTGGGCAGCATAAATTCTAACAAATTTAGGATCTTTTCAAAAATAATATTTAATTTAAGCAAAGAATCGATCCTTTCATTCTAGACAAGCCATCGGGAATTCCTACTACACTAGATAATGATAATATCTACAAACCAAGGAGCTTTGCCATCGTGGAACTGCTAACATATTGCTCATCTAGAAAAGTTCCTCCATTATGCAGTTCACTATTTTCAACTAGGATGCCTAATAGATTGGTTTTGCTAAGTATATTTTTCAGATCCTTCTTATCTCGAATTTCCTACTATTAAATTCTTGTAGCATAAATCCCATCTAATCAAGTCGTGGTTTAGTATCTTTCTTTTGACGCGAGGACGTGACTGTTAACTGAATGATTTGAATAAATTGACATTTTTGTATATACCACACTATCGCGTATATGGAAGTAATTATTCTACGGGCAAGACATGTACTGAGACTAGAATATTATTTCGTAGTGTACTCGGAATCGGGGATACTCACGTCCGATTCATGGTTGGCCTCAATTTAGAGTCTTTACTACACATAATACTACATAGACTACTACAATGCATAATTTTGTTTCACCTTGGCGCCACAGATCAGATGTCTATGGCAAGCTACAGCATTCACACATGGAATATCAAAAGGTGTGACCAAATCATGTGGTAGTGAATGATATGAAGGTGCTTGGTCGATAGCGTGTTGCTCATTCTCCCAAGAATTCAATCAGCTCTTAAAGACAAATCTTTCATCAAAGTTAAAAGAAGCTATCCTTAGCTAAATAGCTTATTATAAAGGATAGAGAAATCTTTAAAAAAGTCACTTTGATGAGCGATAATCCAAAACCTATATGGAATAAGAAAGGATTGAAATTTGTTTTGATCAGAAGGTGGGCCAGAGGTAGTTTTAAAAATTTTGTCAACTTTTGCTTTATCAATCTCTATCCCTCTCATTAGATACTATATATCCTAACAGACTCCCTTTTGAGAACCCATGAAGTGGCTCTTTTCCCACACTTAAAACTAAATTCAGCCTTAATACATCATTGCAATACTTTCAATATATAAGGCAACTCTCAAAGCATTCCACAAAAGACTGAAAAGATCATCGCATAAATAATTTTAAAGAAAACTGCGCTATCAACATCCAATCAAATAGTTGACATCAATGCGATCTTTGAAAGAGTCGAGGTGCATACACAATCAAAAGCATTCTAGGAAAAGCAAAAGTTCATAGAAACAGTGAAAGGTGTCTTTCCTGATATCTCTGGGTAGAATTGAATCTGGTTTAATAGCTCTAAGTAATACATTATAGAAAATAAAATATGTGGGGCCAACTATCTCTCTAAAGATTCTGGTCAATAAGGGTAACTGAAAAGTGAGTCCTTTTCTAGACTGATTTGGAGACCACATGATATGTAGGGGGGATTCTTCTATAATCTAAACAGACACCCACGTCAGAAAGTCGGTTGGTACTAGGTTCCCCATGGTCAGTGCGGACAACCATGGAAGATCTAGGATTTCTTGGAAAACTTGTGCAGGATCAACAGTGGCTGTCAAAATAGATAATGTAATACAGCCATCTAACATTTCATTTAACTTTTTTGACTAATTCTTGCATGTGTAGGGTTGAGCCGTCTGTTGCATTTTCGAGTTTGGTTTGGCAATTTTTTAGTATACATAAATAGGTGCATAACATATTGATGGACTAATGCCTTTAAACGATAATGGACGAACCTAAGTGACCTTCTTAACTGTTTCCCAAAATATTTACTACTTGGTCTTCCTATTCAGTAGGGAGTTAAGAGGTGAAGCATAGATGGATAGCGCATGACGCAAAATTTTTTTTCTAATATCTAAAAATACTACTATTTTGCAAGCAAAGCTTTAGTTCAAGTTATGGGGGCCTGACTTGAAGATGTTCTTGGTTTCAATTTTTTTGCTTAGGTAATAAGGCTTAATCTTTTAATTGACGAAGGTAATTATGTGATGGATTGAGAGTGCAATACAAGCGGACATTCACCTCTTGATCTGGATGGAATTTCTTTGACAAACTTATTCAGAAAATCATTCTTGAGTAAATCGAAGAAGGAATCTATTAGGGATAAACCCCGCTCCTGTCAAAGTCCAGTTCGATGCTCTACCTAATACAATCAGTAGCCACAGCCGAACTCCTTGGACTCCCAATGGTCGAGCTCCTTGGACTCCCAGTGATCGAACTCCTTGAACTCCCAACAGTCGAGCTCCTTAGGTTCCCAGCGGTCGAGCTCCTTGGACTCCCAGCGGCCGAACTCCTTGGACTCCCAACGGTCGAGCTCCTTGGGCTCCCAACGGCCAAACTCCTTGGACTCCCAACGGCCAGGCTTTCACGAAACTCCCCAGCAACCGAGCCTTAGCCGAGCACCTCCAGCTAGGCGCCTACGGGAGTCGAACTCCTTCCGAGCTTCCTCTTCAGGAGTCCGAGCTCCTCCGAAATGGGTACACATCAAGGCCCTTCAACCCTTCATTTGGCTCTGAGCGGCTCAGTATCAAGATGCTGCAGCCATCACCATCAGTCCATCGTAAGCGACAGCGACCCACTATCAGGCGACGATGGCTATCACCATCAACCCATTATAGACGGCGCCTTTCCCTAGAACTGACTCCATCGGACCTCGAGCGGCCCGCCAGCATGCGACTGTAGCTGTCACCATCAAGCTCCACCTATATAAAGGACCCTCCAGATACGTAACTCTAATCTCTCTGATCTCTAAGATTTCCTCTTCATCTTTAAGCTCTGCGAAAATCATTTTCGAGCACTCTATTTTTATTGGCTAGAGCTGACTTGATCATTGGAGGGTCCTGCCGGAGCCACCCCCCACCGACTTTGGATGGGACTTCGTTTTGTAGGTCCCCAGCGGCCATGTCATCCACCTCTGCTCTAGCTGATTCCAACGACGATCAGATTCTGCGTCAACAGATTGGAGCTAGAAGGAGGAGCTTGAACCTTCGAGGTTCCCTTGTTCTTAAAGGAGTGCTCGATGATGATTCCTCTCTTCCCACTCTAGAGATCTCTCTTCTTCCTCTTTAGAATTCCTTTCCTAAAAAAATGCCCCCAGGAGAGCCTCGACCCGACGATCGATGGCCTCCACGGCCCGATCCCATTCGGATCCATCCACTCCCGCTCCAGCCCCGACGACCCAGGTTTCCTTTGTAGCTGCGGTGGATGCAGAGCAGTTCAACCTGCTCGTCCAGCAGGTTCGTGGTCTCACGAAGGCAGTGTAGATGGTGTAGGCCATGCACCAGCAGGCCCTAGTACCAAGTCAACCGGTGCAGGATTCTCTAGAGCCATGTGGTCCAGTCCAGGGACGATCGACATGGGGTACCCGACCTCCAATCCCCGTAAGAGGAAGGCAACGGAGGGAGAGCCCCTGCTCGGACCACGGCTCGACCCAGGATGAAGCTTCGCACCCATTCTGCAAGAAAACCTTGGGGATCAGAGACTGCAAAGATCTCCCGGATCAAAGGCTCTTAGAAATGAGCCGACGAATCGAAGAACTTCGTCACACTCCCTCCTCATGCGGTAATGACATCTGCACTAACCCCCTTTTTCGCAGAAGATTATGCAGGAATCGATCCCACCGAACTTCAAGCTCCCACAGTTCGAGAGCTACGATGGGACCACTGATCTGGTCGACCACTTGGAAGCCTTTCGGACAATGATGTTGCTCCATGGCATGCTAGACGCTATCCTATGCTGGGCTTTTCTCTTTACCCTTAAAGGGGCCACTAGGAACTGGTACTCGGCGCTCAAGCCGAGTACCATCTTATCATTTGACCAGATGAGTCAACAGTTCGTGGCCCACTTCGTTAGTAGTTGGCATCCACATCGAGGTTCGGATTCCTTAATGGTCATTAGGCAGAAGGAGGGGGAGCCCATCCGGGCTTACGTCACCCAATTTAATACTACTGCACTGAAGGTCCGGGACCTGGACCAGTCAGTCGCCATGGCCGCTCTCAAGGGCGGCCTTCAGAAGAACGACTTACTATTCTCCCTGGAAAAGAAGTATCTCAGGGATTTTACCGACATGCTAGCTCGGGCCGAAAGTTATGCCCAGGAAGAAGAGGCCTTCGAGGCTAAGGACGATGAAGCCAGTGGCAAGCGACGAATCGATGGGCCAGGTAGGCCCATCGAAGAAAGGAAGCGGACTGAAGCTCGACCGCATTCCTGAACTCCCCCTGGTCGTGGGTGAGCCCAAACTCTCCCTCAAGCTCGAAGGCAGAGAAGTCCTAACGGAAGGGCACGTCGAGGTTCCCCCCAGCACCGAAGTTTTTCCCGACGATGATGATTTCACAACTATGCCCCCCTTAACACCCTGAAGACTCAAGTACTGATAGAGATCCGAGAACGACTTCCAAGATCAGAGAGAATGCATTCCCATCCTGGCAAGTGCAACCCCAACAAGTTCTGTCTTACCATCCCGACCACGGTCATGACACCGAGGAGTGCATCCAACTCTAGGATGAGATCAAAGAGCTCGTCAGGCGAGGCAGACTTAGCCGATTTCTGCAAAGATGGCCTGAGGAGAAGATCGGCTGAGAGCGTTACCGTCAAGTAGGAAAAACCAGCAAGAAGATCAGCTGCCCCTTGGCGTCATCAACACTATCTCGGGGGGCTTCAACAAGGAGAGGCCAGCGGACCCGAAGGATCGGTGAAGAGGTGGAGGACCATGAAACCCATGAACTTTACCAAGGCGAATGGCCAGGGGATCCAATTCTCGCATAATGATGCGGTTGTAATTTCTTTGAACATTGCTGACTATAATGTACGCCGCATTTTAATAGATAATGGAAGCTCGATCGATGTATTATTTTACAATGCCTTCTCAAAAATGTCCCTGCCCGATGACCGCTTGGGGTCTATGAATTTCCCACTGGTAGGACCCGTTGGCAACACCGTATCAGTCAAAGGCATAATAACATTAACCATAGTGGCAGGGCAATGTCCGAAGTTGGCCAAAGCGTGGGTTGACTTCCTAGTCGTAAGGACCCCATCCGCCTATAACGCGATTCTTGGCCGACGTGGTCTAAATGCACTCTGGGCGGTAGTGTCAACCTATTATTTGAAGATGAAATTTTCGATGAGTCATGAGATCAGAGAAGTCAGAGAAGACCAGGCTCTAGCGAGGTATTGCTACTTGATCGCCCTGCATAAGGGAGATCAGCCCAACCCTTATCTTGTTGATGGATTCAATGTCCACGACGACCTCACTAAGGAGCGGGGCGAGCCTACGGAGGACCTCATCTCTATGCCCTTGAATGACGAAAACTTGGAGCATGTGGTGCAGATCGGCTCCAACTTGGCAAACAAGGTTCGAGAGCAGCTCGTCGCTTTCCTTAGAAGAAATGAGGACGTCTTTGCCTGGACTCCAATGGACATGCCGGGGATCGACACCGAGGTCATGGAACATCGGCTGGCCATCGATCTGAGGCACCAGCCGATAAGAGAAAAGATGCGCCACCATGCTGTTAGATATATGTGCCCTAGAAGCCAGAATTGGCTGACACTTGTAATACACTTCTAGGGGCAAAATTGTAATTTTGACTATAATTAATGAAATGGGTTATTTTCTATCACACATGTGTATTTAGTGTCTGTGATACATCCTTTGAGTTAATGGTAATGATAATTCATATTTTCAAGAGTTGAAAATTTTAGACATGAATAATCATTATTAACTCATAAAAGCTCCCGACCATAGGATCATCACGAGGATGGTGATTGATCCGGAAGGTTGGTGTACGATCGCTTCTCTTTAGTAGATGAGTCTTGAGTCTACGGTGTGGAGACACCGGAGCGAGAGTACAGGTACTCGTTAGAGAACGAGGGCACTGAGCGTGACCACCTCGAGTAGTCATTAGGGAGTCTACCTTCTCGTCAATGACTGACTCGATGCTGCAGTAGTGTGTCTGGTTCTTTGACCTGAGATGCATCGGCAGTTCACCTTGAGGGTGTTATAGTTTGACTACACCATTACTCGGTCTCCTAGCCATATGGAACCCTGAGGTGTATGTTGGCTATGACATGTTCATTGTAGGAACTGGATTGCATCAAGATGGGATCTATCTACCTCGGTGGTAGAGGAGTAGCCCTATGATGATCATGAGAATCAAGTCCTGAAGCCCATGGCCATGGCAGAGTGAAATAATAGAAAGAGTTTCTATTTAGATTTTCACATTGGACTCGAATCGAATGATTACATCATATGACAGAGACTAGGGTTTGACGAGTTCACCTTAACCCTAATCTGATCGGGGCTCAAGATAGAAGAACTGAATCACACAGGTAGCTGCACCAAGAGGTTCGCATTCAGCTCTGATGGGTTGCCACCATATACTGCTAGGTGTCACTGGTGGATTTTGGGAGCAATTAGAATGATTTAGATGATCGATCATTCTAGCTGTTCGAATCAGAAGAGTTCTGATCCATCGAAAGGAGTTTCGATGATGTCGATGATAGAGATCATGACATATCCCATTACCATACAGAACTGAACCTAACTGGGTCACACAAACAAGGGTTTGAATCTGGTGATCATCAATTGAACTGATCTAGTTCAATTGATCTGAATGAGATTCAATTAGGTTCAAGGAAATCGTGCTAGCACTCGATTGAACCTAACGTTCTTCTTTTGCTATCATAAATAAGTTCGTCCTGTCTGAGCCAAAGGAGTTTGTGCTCAATCAGAGGCCTTCATATGGTCTGACTGGAGGTTGTCCAAGTCAGAATAGGTTGTCTTATTTGTAAGACATTACCTGCCATTTTTGGTCACCTGCCATTTCTTGTTCTTTGACTTTGGTCAAAAGTCTACCTTTGACTGGTCAAACGTTGACCATTGACCCTTTGACTTTTGACCACATGTCATGCACCTATTGGAGAGCTGGTGGGGGCTTGTCCCCCTGCCAGAACCTGGCAAGGAGAATGGGCGCACGCCAAGGGAGGCGTGAGCCCAAGTAGGAGGCGCGGCTATGGAGTCCTTGTTGGGACAAGGACTCCATCTCCCTTTAGGATTCCAATGAGAGTTCTTCTAAGAATCCAGTTTGACTGGTCCAAGGCACTCTCCTAAGTAGGAATCCAGGGGACTCTAATCCCACCAATCAGATTTAGATCTGATTTCACAAAGGGTTGTGATTGGTTGGGAGGAAGATGACTTGGATCACGCTTAGTCTATATAAGAGACCCAGCGCCCAAGTGAAAGAAATAATCAAGAAGCAATCTTCCCACGCCCCAAGGCTGCCTCTCTCCCCTTTCTCCACGCCATACTCTCATCTCCCCTTGCTCTCCACGTCCAAAAGTGTTTTGGATTTGGATTGGTGCGATTTAGATCAAGAAAAGGAGATCAAAAGCAAGAAGGCTGCGCTGCTGCGAAGGAACGACTGCAGATCTTCAAAAGGAGTTTTGAAGATCCTCCAGATCAGATCCAGATCTGATTTTTGGAGGCGTGATAGAGAAGAAGAGGATCTCCAGATCCAGCCCGAGTGGATACCGGTAGAGGCCAGGCGCTTGCGTGGCTTGATCCAGAACCTTCCGCTGCAAACAGGATCATCAACAGGGTAATAGGATTACCCTATTCAGGTAAATTGAATGTGATTTAATTTATCCTTTTCATTTAATTTTTATTAAATAAATAAGAATCAGATCTGAAGCATCCCTGATCTGATACAGATCTAAGAGAAAAATTTTTGAAATATATCTCTTGATCTGATCAGATCTGAACGAACCTGGTCAGGGAAATCAGGATTTCCCTTCAAGTGGTATCAGAGCCATGGTTCTAAAAATAGTTTAGATCTGATTTTTAATTTTATTTTAATTAAAAATAACGTGATTTCAGATGTCACATGAGATGTGATCAGATCTGAAATCAGAAAAATTAAAATTAAATGATTTGGATCTAAGAACATGAAGATATGCATGACTAGTTCTAGTATAGAATAGTTCTATAGAATAGTTTTGCATGTCTTTGATTTAATATGATTAAATCATATTTTAGATCTTCTTATTTACTGTTTTCTGATATTATAAGTGTTATAATAACATCTGATAAACAGCAAATAAAAATTATTTAATTTTAAATATCATATGAGATATGATAGATGCATGACTAGACTAGTTGTAGAATAGTTCTACATAATTGTCTAGATTAGAATTTATTTTGATTAGATCAATTTAAATCTAATTTTTTAGATTATTATGTGATAATTTAGATCTGAAAACATGCATGATTATGATACATGAGATGTATGCAAAATATGCCATGGTTAGATCTAAATTTGTATATGAGATATATGATATAGATCTATAACTGTTTTGTAGTATTGAATGTTTATTGAATGTTCCTGATTAAGGCGTTCCTCTTGGCCGTCCGGTCATAAGAACGAAGAAGGGTTTAAAGGCCCTCTCTTCCCATTCGATGGGGTGTTCTTATGATGTGTAGGGGTGCTGCGTGTTCGTCCTTAATCAGAAACCCAAAACTTACTTTCTGCAAAACCCTAGATCCTGAAACCCTAGGATTTATTGTGCATATTTTGTTTATGAACCCTACTTAATTAAGAATTAAGTTTATGGAATATTAATTAGGTCTAAAATTGAGAATTTCAGATCTAAGACATATTCATAATACTGGGTTCGGGCTTGGGTAGCTCAATTAGGTCTAAGCGGTTGATCAAACCGAATCAAGAGTTGGTTAGATGGGATCAACAATGCTTAAATTGACCAGCCTAATAGGATTAAGTCTGGGTCAAGATCGAGTCACGATCAAGCAAGACCTAATTAGGCTCAGAGGTTAGAGTCTGGATTGTAGGCTAACCCAATTGGTTCTGACTCAACAATTTGGTGTCTAAGGTAAGTTTGGCACATAGACGACCGACTGGTTTTTAATTGGAAGCTACTCGACCTGAATGCGTTCTTGTACGAGTTAATGGCATATTCCTTCCACCGGTCTCACTTACCTGGCCATATCTGTTGACACAGTTCTGATCTGAGGTGGTCAATAATCCGAGCTAACCCATGCCACTAGGTTAGTCATAATTGTTATGACTAAGCCAAGTCTAGTTTAATGAGACCTGAATCAATTCTCCCTAAGAAAAGATTAAGTCTGAGGTCTTCCACCATTGTAGATGTGCGGGCCCTTCCCGGGGTTGATTGTTCTCGGCTGGATACAGTGGCTCAGTTGCACCGGGAAGACGCAACCATGTCTATTAGGCATTGGATGCTATGGGCTGGAGGATGAGTTGGGCTCAATATTTCGGATACGGTGAGAGACTCAATTAGGAACCCAGTCTATGCAAATGGTGGGTCTGACTTAACTAAGGAGTGGATCAATATTCCTGGATACGGTGAGATTCATGAATTAGAGACCAAGTTTGGGTGCACCATGATTAGAGAATCATTGAACAAGAGTTGTTCACTCATTGGCTAACCCATCACCAATAACTGTTAGGTGAGGTGATGAGTCAGTTGGTGAGACCGCACCACCCACTAGAAATCATCAATCGTGGAGATTTTCGCATCTCTACAGAGGGAGTGTAGGGATCCGAGAAAATAGTGGGAGCTAATTTGTTTAAAAATAAAATCCCTAAACAAATTGGTCAAGTCAAAATTACAGTATCTAACTAGAATCTTTGACTCTCTACAGGAAAATGTCTGCGTCCAACCCACTGGCACGTATCCTAGACACACATAGACTGACTGGACCCAATTATAAAGATTGGCTCAGGAACTACAAAATTGTTTTGGGTTCAGAGAAGTTAACACATGTTTTGGACCAGGACCCTCCCACCTTACCAGCTCGTCCATCCACTGAACAGAGAGCGTCTCTGGAAAAATGGATTGACGAAGATAATAAGGCCAGATACTACATGTTGGGCTCGATGTCTGATGAGCTCCAGCGCCAACATGAAGATATCGGGACTGCTCGCCAAATGTTGGCTCACCTGCAGGAGATGTTTGGTGAACAGAGTCGCGCAGCCAAATATCAAGTCACGAAATGACTTTTTAAGGCTAAGATGCGTGATGGGCAGTCAGTCCAAGATCACTGTCTGACAATGATCAAGGACATGGAAGAGCTTGAGAAGCTCGGTGTGAAGTTGGACTTGGATCTGCAGAACGATATTATTCTGCAATCCTTGACTGATGCATATGGGCAATTCATCATGAATTACCACATGCATAAACTTCAAAATTCCTTGGCCGAAGTTAATGAATATGCTGGTTACCGCTGAGCTTTCTATGAAAGGTTCTAAAGGCTCAGTTCTTGCTATGGAACGGACTTCTTCCAAAAGAAAGTCTTATGGAAAGAAAAAAAGTCTGTGAAAAAGCAAAAGGTGGAAGGATCAAAGAAGAAGAAGGCAGAATCGAAGAAAAAGGCCGATGGCAAAGGAAAGTGTTTCCATTGCAACAGCGACGGCCATTGGAAGCGGAACTGCCCTACTTACCTGGCCACCCTGAAGAACAAGAAGGAAGGTCCTTCTGGAGGTATGCTCGTTATTGAGTCTAACCTTACGGTTTCTTCTGCATCCAGTTGGGTGCTTGACTCTGGTTCTAGTGCTCATCTGTGCACTTCTATGCAGGGTCTTGAGGATAGCAGGAGGCTGAGGGATGGAGACATGATCCTACGCATCGGTAATGGAGCAAGAGTTGCTGCAGTAGCCGTGGGAACATACCCTCTTCGATTACCATCTGGTTTAGACTTAGTTTTGAAAGACTGTTATTATGTGCCTGCAGCTAGCAGGAATTTGATTTCTGTTTCATGCTTAGCACAAGAAGGTTATGTGATCACCTTCTTTAAGGACCATTGTAACATTCTTTATGAAAGAAATAAAATTGCAAATGGTTTCCTTATTAATGGTCTTTATCAGCTACATATTGATGTACCTGTTCTAACTATCGAGCAAAACGTGAATGCCAAACGACCTAGGGATAGTCCAAACGACAGATATCTATGGCACCTGAGATTAGGTCATATAGCAGAAGATAGGATCAACAAATTGGAGAAAAATGGGCTATTGAGTCCATTGACTTTTGAGTCATATCCAACTTGTGAATCTTGTCTTCAAGGCAAAATGACTAAACTCCCTTTTGTTGGACATGGGGAGAGGGCCACAGATCTCCTTGCCCTAGTACATACTGATGTGTGCGGCCCATTTGATGTGCCGGCTAGAGGCAATTTTGTCTACTTCATTACCTTTACCGATGATCTGTCTAGGTATGGGTATGTGTATCTTATGAGACACAAGTCTGAAGCTTTTGAAAAGTTCAAAGAATTCAGACATGAAGTAGAAAAACAAACTGGAAAACCCATTAAGGTTCTTCGATCAGATCGAGGAGGTGAATACCTTAGCCGGGAATTCCTAGACTATCTTAAGGAAAATGGCATAGTCTCTCAATGGACTCCACCAGGAACACCTCAACTCAACGGGGTTTCAGAACGGAGAAATCGGACTCTATTGGATATGGTTCGATCCATGATGAGCTTCACAGACCTCCCTGATTTTCTTTGGGGACATTCATTATTAACTTCAATTTATCTACTGAATAGGGTTCCCTCTAAAACCGTTCCTACCACACCGTATGAGATATGGCACGGTAAGAAACCAAGTCTGAGTCATCTCAGAATTTGGGGTTGTCCGGCTCATGTCAAAAGACAACAAGCGGACAAGTTAGAGTTTAGGTCCTTTAGAGCTCGATTCATAGGATATCCTAAAGAGTCATTAGGATACTATTTCTACATTCCAGAAGACCACAATGTGATTGTGAGTCGACATGCCATATTTCTTGAAAAATAGTTTATTCAAGATAGCGGCATTGGAAAGCAGATTAAGCTTGATGAGAAAGTCTCACAAGCAGAAACGAGCTAAGGACCAAGTGGAACCAAATCAGGTTGAGCCAATAAGAACACTACCTCCTCCACCTCGTAGATCGGAAAGAGTTTCCCGTCCCCCTGAAAGATACTTAGGTATTATTTCAGAGGATGTAGAGGAAATGTTCCTCATAGGTAATGGTGCTCATGGTGATGATCCCAAAACCTACAACGAGGCGATATCAGATATCGACTCCGAGAAATGGCTTGAGGCAATGAAGTCAGAAATTGACTCGATGCACTCAAACCAAGTCTGGACCTTGGTAGATCCACCAGAAGGTATAGTACCTATTGGGTGTAAATGGATCTTCAAGAGAAAGATTGGTGCAGATGGGAATGTGGAGACATTCAAGGCTAGACTAGTGGCAAAAGGTTATAGTCAACGTGAAGGCATTGACTATCAGGATACCTTTTCCCCAGTAGCTATGCTAAAATCCATCCGCACATTGCTTGCGTTGCAGCCTATTTCGATTATGAAATATGGCAAATGGACGTGAAAACGGCATTCCTAAATGGATATCTTGAGGAAGATATCTATATGGAACAGCCGCTAGGTTTCACATCCAGTGATACTGATCACAAGGTTTGCAAGCTGCAAAGGTCCATATATGGACTTAAGCAAGCATCTCGGAGCTGGAACACTCGTTTCAATGATGTGATCAAAAAGTTTGGTTTCATCAAAAATGAAGAGGAACCATGTGTTTTCAAAAGGGTCAGTGGGAGCGCTGTTGTCTTCCTCGTATTGTACGTGGATGACATCCTCCTTATTGGGAATGATATTCCCATGTTGACATCAGTCAAGATGTGGTTGTCCAAGGAATTCTCCATGAAAGACCTAGGTGAAGCATCCTTTATTCTAGGAATTAAGGTCTATAGGGATAGACCGAATAGGATGCTAGGACTTTCACAGAAGATGTACATAGAGGAAGTACTAAAGAGGTTTAGTATGGAAAACTCTAAGAGGGGATTAATACCCTTCAGACATGGTATTCATCTTTCCAAGAAGATGTGCCCCAGCACACCTGAGGAAATAGAACGCATGAGCAAGATCCCTTATGCTTCTGCAATAGGGAGCCTCATGTATGCCATGCTATGTACACGACCTGATATAGCCCATGCTGTGAGTGTCACAAGCAGATATCAGTCAAATCCAGGTGAAGAACACTGGACTTCTGTGAAATGTATCCTTAAGTACTTGAGAAGAACTAAGGATATGATGTTGGTCTTTGGTAATGGAGAACTCCAAGTCCAGGGATACACAGACTCGGACTTCATGTCCGATATAGATGATCGAAAGTCGACATCTGGCAGATTGTTTGTGCTGGAAGAGTTCCTAGCAAACGGTGATACCATCTCATCCGCGATTACCTTGAGAAAGGTTACGTTGAGGTCAAGAGAGTCAACTCCACAGATAATGTGGCAGACCCACTTACAAAGCCGTTGGGCCAGCAGAAGATCGAAGCCCACCTTGAGAAGATGGGACTTAGACTTGTAGCCAATTGGCTTTAGGACAAGTGGGAGATTGTTAGATATATGTGCCCTAGAAGCCAGAATTGGCTGACACTTGTAATACACTTCTAGGGGCAAAATTATAATTTTGACTATAATCAATAAAATGGGTTATTTTCTATCACATATGTGTATTTAGTGTCTGTGATACATCCTTTGAGTTAATGGTAATGATAATTCATATTTTCAAGAGTTGAAAATTTAAGACATGAATAATCATTATTAACTCATAAAATGCTCCCGACCATAGGATCATCACGAGGATGGTGATTGATCCGGAAGGTTGGTGTACAATCGCTTCTCTTTAGTAGATGAGTCTTGAGTCTACGGTGTGGAGACACCGGAGCGAGAGTACAGGTACTCGTTAGAGAACGAGGGCACTGAGCGTGACCACCTCGAGTAGTCATTAGGGAGTCTACCTTCTCGTCAATGACTGACTCGATGCTGCAGTAGTGTGTCTGGTTCTTTGACCTGAGGATGCATCGGCAGTTCACCTTGAGGGTGTTATAGTTTGACTACACCATTACTCGGTCTCCTAGCCATATGGAACCCTGAGGTGTATGTTGGCTATAGCATGTTCATTGTAGGAACTGGATTGCATCAAGATGGAATCTATCTACCTCGGTGGTAGAGGAGCAGCCCTATGATGATCATGAGAATCAAGTCCAGAAGCCCATGGCCATGGCAGAGTGAAATAATAGAAAGAGTTTCTATTTAGATTTTCACATTGGACTCGAATCGAATGATTACATCATATGACAGAGACTAGGGTTTGACGAGTTCACCTTAACCCTAATCTGATCGGGGCTCAAGATAGAAGAACTTAATCACACAGGTAGCTGCACCAAGAGGTTCGCATTCAGCTCTGATGGGTTGCCACCATATACTGCTAGGTGTCACTGGTGGATTTTGGGAGCAATTAGAATGATTTAGATGATCGATCATTCTAGCTGTTCGAATCAGAAGAGTTCTGATCCATCGAAAGGAGTTTCGATGATGTCGATGATAGAGATCATGACATATCCCATTACCATACAGAACTGAACCTAACTGGGTCACACAAACAAGGGTTTGAATCTGGTGATCATCAATTGAACTGATCTAGTTCAATTGATCTGAATGAGATTCAATTAGGTTCAAGGAAATCGTGCTAGCACTCGATTGAACCTAACGTTCTTCTTTTACTATCATAAATAAGTTGTCCTGACTGAGCCAAAGGAGTTTGTGCTCAATCAGAGGCCTTCATATGGTCTGACTGGAGGTTGTCCAAGTCAGAAAAGGTTGTCTTATTTTGTAAGACATTACCTGCCATTTTTGGTCACCTGCCATTTCTTGTTCTTTGACTTTGGTCAAAAGTCTACCTTTGACTGGTCAAATGTTGACCATTGACACTTTGACTTTTGACCACATGTCATGCACCTATTGGAGAGCTGGTGGGGGCCTTGTCCCCCTGCCAGAACCTGGCAAGGAGGAGGGCGCACGCCAAGGGTGGCGTGTGCCCAAGTTGGAGGCGCCTAGGAGTCCTTGTTGGACAAGGACTCCATCTCCTTTTTGGATTCCAATTAGAGTTCTCCTAAGAACCAACTTTGACTGGTCTTAGGCACCCTCTAAGGAGGAATCCAGGGGACTCTATTCCCACCAATCAGATTTAGATCTGATTTCACAAAGGGTTGTGATTGGTTGGGAAGGAAGAGGAGTTGGATCACGCTTAGTCTATAAATAAGACCCTGCGCCCAACTCAAGAAATAATCAAGAAGCAATTTCCCATGCCCCAAGGCTGCCTCTCCCCTCCTTCTCCATGCCATACTCTCTTCTCCCCTTGCTCTCCACGTCCAAAAGGTGTTTTGGATTTGGTTGGTGCGATTCAGATCAAGAGAAAGGCGATCAAAAGCAAGAAGGCTGCGCTGCTGCAAAGGACGACTGCTGATCTTCAAAAGGAGTTTTGAAGATCCTCCAGATCAGATCCAGATCTGATTTTTGGAGGTGTGATAGAGAAGAAGAGGATCTCCAGATCCAGCCCGAGTGGATACCGGTAGAGGCCAGGCGCTTGCGTGGCTTGATCCAGAACCTTCCGCTGCAAACAGGATCATCAACAGGGTAATAGGATTACCCTATTCAGGTAAATTGAATGTGATTTAATTTATCCTTTTCATTTAATTTTTATTAAATAAATAAGAATCAGATCTGAAGCATCCCTGATCTGATACAGATCTAAGAGAAAAAATTTTGAAATATATCTCTTGATCTGATCAGATCTGAACGAACCTGGTCAGGGAAATCAGGATTTCCCTTCACATGCCCCAGAGAGGCAGAAAATGATAGCCGAAGAAGTAGACAAGCTCCTCAAAGTTGGACTCATCTGGGAGGTTAACTATCCAATCTGGGTCTCGAACATGGTTCTCGTCCAGAAAGCGAATAACAAGTGGAGGATGTGCGTCGACTTCAAGAAGCTGAATAAGGCCTATCCGAAGGACAGCTACATCCTACCCAGGATCGACCAGCTGGTGGATGCAATCTTGGGCCATGAGCTTCTCACCTTCATGGATGCCTTTTCTGGTTACAACCAGATATGCATGGCGCCCGAGGATGAAAAGAAGACCACCTTCATTACTGACCGTGGTCTTTATTGCTATAGGGTCATGCCTTTTGGACTCAAGAATGCAGGGGCAACATACCAGTGTTTGGTTAATAAGGTTTTCAAGGAGCAGATCGACCGCAACATGGAGGTGTATGTAGATGATATGCTCGTCAAAAGTCGAGCTTCAACAGACCACCTGGCCGACCTTGAAGAGACCTTCGGTGCACTCAAGAAGCACAGGATGAAGCTGAACCCGACCAAATGCGCCTTCGGTGTGACCTCCAAAAAATTTCTGGGTTCATGGTGTCGAGATGCAGAATCGAGGCAAACCCCCAGAAAATTCGAGCCATTCAAAAAATGACTATTCCAAAGACGATCAAGAAAGTTCAGCACCTGGTCGGGAAGGTGGCATCCCTAAATCGCTTCGTCTCAAGGTCGGCTGAATAATGCATGCCCTTCTTCTAGGTTCTTAGGCGATCGAAGGACTTCTACTGGATGGCGGAGTGCCAACAGGCATTCGAGGAGCTTAAAAACTACCTTGGCACACCCCCACTACTGGCAAAACCCAAATCCGGAGAAGAATTATTCTTGTATCTAGCTATCTCTTCGGTGGCTCTGGCGACAGTCCTGGTCAAGGAAGAAACAAAGACGCAGCGATCGATATACTATGTGAGCCAAGTCCTAAGGGATGTGGAGACCAGGTACTCTAGTTTAGAAAAACTAACTTACTATCTTCTAATTGCTGTTAGGAGGCTTCGACCTTAGTTTCAGGAGCACACCATAACAGTCCTCATGGATCAACCAATAAAAGCAGTCCTCCACTGAGCAGACGCTTTCGAAAGAATCGCAAAATGGGCAATCAAGCTCACAGAGTTCGACATCAACTACCAGCCCAGGCCATCAATCAAGGCTGAGATACTGGTGGATTTTATTCTAGAATGCACCATTCCAGTCGAAGCCGAGCTTGAATCGAGCGGGACCGACACAAGAGCGAGGTTGAACTTCGACGAAGCTGAGCTATCATAGCCGAACCTCCCCGAAGAGAGCGCCAACCTTCCTGAAGGTTCCTAGGCTCTACACGTGGATGGTTCGTCCAACTCCGCTGGAGCTGGTGCGGGGCTGGTCTTGGTCAGCCCCGAGGGAGTCATCGTCGAGTATGCGCTACGTCTTGAGTTCTTCGTGACCAATAATGGGGCCGAATATGAAGCACCGATCACCAGATTAAAGATAGCAAGAGAATTAAAAGTAGATCAACTTCAAGTCTACAGTGATTTTCAGATGGTGGTTGGTCAAGTTGGCGGCGGCTATGAGGCATGGGAGGAAAGCATGGCGAGGTACCTCGAGAAAGTGAAGAATTTAATCTCGACCTTTGATAGTTTCGACATTCAGCACATCTCGAGGGTGGAAAATGTAAGAGCCGATCTTCTCTCCAAGTTGGCCGCTTCAACCCCGACCGAGCTGCCCAAAGAAGTATTTTTGAAAACTTTGAAGTGCCCGACCATAGAGAAATCTCAGGCCATCCTACAGACGGAATTCGAGCCCAACTGGATCGACCCATTGATCGCCTACCTTGAAGAGGGGGTCCTTCCCCACGATCGAAAAGAAGCTCGAAAGCTCAGGAATCAGGCCTCCCGCTACATCTTATACGAAGGCAGGTTGTATAAGAGGTCATACTCCCTCCCATTGCTGAGATGTCTCCGACCTTCAGAGGCCGACCTCATGCTATGGGATGTGCACGAAGGACTCTACAGAAGTCACGTACGAGCCAGGTCTCTGTCGCAAAAACTACTCCGACAGGGGTACTACTAGCCAACCTTATTTTGTGATTTCATGGAATATGTAAAGAGGTGCGACCGCTATCAGAAGAACGCCAGCATACAGAGGTAGTTGGCATTCGAACTTACTCCGCTTAACTCACCTTGGCCATTTGCGCAGTGGAGAATGGATATACTCAGCCTCTTTCCAATGGCGTCTGGGTAGCGAAAGTTCCTCCTGGTCGCGATCGACTATTTCACCAAGTGGGTTGAAGTCGAACCACTAGCAAAGATTACCGAGGCCAAGGTATAGGACTTCATTTGGAAGTCACTAGTCTACTAATTTGGCCTACCCCAAACTCTCATAACCGATAATGGGCGATAGTTCGCTGGGGCAAGGTTCGTCAAGTTCTGCGAAGGACGAAACATCTCCCACCGCTTCACATCGGTGGCTCACCCACAGGCTAATGGGGAAACTGAGGTAACCAACCGGACTCTACTGCAAGGAATCAAAGCGAGACTCGATAGGGCAAAAGGGGCCTGGGTGGATGAACTCTACCATATGCTTTGGGCATACCAAACTACTTAGAGGGTGCCGACCAGAGAAACATCCTTCGCCTTGGCCTTCGGTACTAAGGCAGTTATCTCGGTCGAGCTCAAGCTCCTGTCTGCACAAGTCGTGGGCTTCAACGAGCGACACAACCCCCAAGACCTCAGAGTCAACCTCGACCTTCTGAAAGAAAAAAGAGAGGAAGCCCACATCCGGATGGCAGCCTACAAATGGAAGGTGGCTCGGTACTACAACTCCAGAGTTAAAAACAAGATGTTCAGACTAGGGGACTTAGTGCTCCGACGAGCCATTGTCGCTCAGCCTCAGAATCAAGAAAAGCTCGCCCCAAATTGGGAAGGTCCGTATGAGGTGATGGAGGTTATCCGATCCAGAAGTTATCACCTGAAGGAACTCGGAGGGATAGTGCTTTTTCGACCTTGGAACTCAGAAAATCTAAGGATGTATTATCAGTAGACTTCCTTTAAAAATTCTTTCGCTCAGCATTATTGATTTCTGGTACAAGGATTACATGATGGCAGAAAATAAATGAGCGAAAGTGGCCCATTAGGAATAGGAGGAGAACCTCGTCCTAACGCGAGAAGGTCAAAGATCTCTAAACCTCAACTATAGGAGATAAGATCTCCCCTGGGGCAACCTAGGTTGCAGGAAATGAGATCTCCCCAAAGTCAATCTCGGCTGTAGGAAATGAGATCTCCCCCGAGTCAACCTCGGCTGTGGGAAATAAGACCTTTCCAAAGTTGAAGGCCTCGTTCATCTTAGATGAGATGGGAGAGAGGCTCGGACGACGGTCCGCATGTGCCCCCACTACCCATTAGGAACAGGAGGAGGACCTTATCCTAACGCGAGCAAAATCGAAGGCCTCATTCACCTTAGACAAGATGGAGGGAGAGGTACGGATGATGGTCTGCATGTGCCCCCACAGCCCGTTAGGAACAGAAGGAGGACCTCATCCTAATGCGAGCAAAGTCGAAGGCCTCATTCACCTTAGATGAGATGGGGGAGAGGCTCAGACGACGGTCCGCATGTGCCCCCACAGCCCGTTAGGAATAGGAGGAGGATCTCGTCCTAACGCAAGCAAAGTCGAAGGCCTCATTCACCTTAGATGAGATGGGGGAGAGGCTCGGATGACGGTCCGCATGTGCCCCCACAGCTCATTAGGAATAGGAGGAGGACCTCATCCTAATGCGAGCAAAGTCGAAGGCCTCGTTCACCTTAGATGAGATGGGGGGAGAGGGTCGGACGACGGTCCGCATGTGCCCCCACAGCCCATTTGGAACAGGAGGAGGATCTCGTCCTAATGCGAGCAAAGTTGAAGGCCTCGTTCACCTTATATGAGATGGGGGGAGAGGCTCGGACGACGGTCTGCATGTGCCCCCACAGCCCATTAGGAACAGGAGGAGGACCTCATCCTAATGCGAGCAAAGTTGAAGGCCTCATTCACCTTAGATGAGATGGGGGGAGAGGCTCGGACGACGGTCCGCATGTGCCCCCACAGCCCATTAGGAATAAGAGGACCTCGTCCTAATGCAAGCAAAGTCGAAGGCCTCATTCACCTTAGATGAGATGGAGGAGAGGCTCGAACGACGGTCCGCATGTGCCCCACTATCCATTAGAAATAGGAGGAGGACCTCATCCTAACGCGAGCAAAGTCGAAGGCCTCGTTCACCTTAGACGAGATGGGGGGAGAGGCTCGGACTATAGTTCGCATGTGCCCCCACTGCCCATTAGGAACAGGAGGAGGACCTCATCCTAACGTGAGCAAAGTTGAAGGCCTCGTTCACCTTAGACGAGATGGGAGGAGAGGCTCGGACGATGGTCCGCATGTGCCCCATAGCCTGTTAGGAACAGGAGGAGGACCTCGTCCTAATGCAAGCAAAGTCAAAGGCCTCATTCACCTTAGATGAGATGGAGGGAGAGGCTCGGACGACGGTTTGCATGTGCCCCTACAGTCCGTTAGGAATAGGAGGAGGATCTCATCCTAATGCGAGCAAAGTCGAAGGCCTCATTCATCTTAGACGAGACAGGGGGAGAGGCTCAGACGATGGTTCGCATGTGCCCCCATTGCCCGTTAGGAATAGGAGGAGGACCTCGTCCTAATGCGAGCAAAGTCGAAGGACCTCATTCAACTAGATGAGATGGGGGGAGAGGTTCGGACGACGGTTTGCATGTGCCCCCACAGCCCGTTAGGAAGGAGGAGGACCTCATCCTAACGTGAGCAAAGTCGAAGGCCATATTCACCTTAGATGAGATGGAGGGAGAGGCTCGGACGATGGTCCACATATGCCCCCACAGCCCATTAGGAACAGGAGAGAGGACGTCGTCCTAATGTGAGCAAAGTCGAAGGCTTCGTTCATCTTAGACGAGACAGGGGAGAGGCTCGGACGACGGTCCGCATGAGTCCCCACAGCCCATTAGGAATAGGAGGAGGACCTCATCCTAATGCGAGCAAAGTCGAAGGTCTCATTCACCTTAAATGAGAAGGGGAGAGAGGCTCGGATGATGGTCCGCATGTGCCCCCACAACCCGTTAGGAATAGGAGGAGGACCTGATCCTAATGTGAGCAAAGTCGAAGGCCTCATTCACCTTAGAGAAGATGAGGGGAGAGGCTCGGATGATGGTCCGCATGTGCCCCATAGCTTGTTAGGAATAGGAGGAGGATCTTTATCTTAATGCAAGCAAAGTCAAAGACCTCGTTCACCTTAGACGAGATGGGGGAGAGGCTCGGACGATGGTCCGCATGTGCCCCCACAGCCCGTTAGGAACAGGAGGAGGATTTCGTCCTAATGCGAGCAAAGTCGAAGGTCTCGTTCACCTTAGACGAGATGGGGGGACAGGCTCAGATGATGGTCCACATGTGCCCGCACAGCCCATTAGGAACAGGAGGAGGACCTCGTCCTAACGCGAGCAAAGTCGAAGGCCTCATTCACCTTAGACGAGATGGGGGGAGAGGCTCGGACGATGGTCTGCATGTGCCCCCATAGCTCGTTAGGAATAGGCGGACCTCATCCTAATGCGAGCAAAGTCGAAGATCTCATTCATCTTAAACGAGATGGAGGAAGAGGCTCGGATGACGGTCCACATGTGCCCCCACTGCCTGTTAAGAATAGGAGGAGGACCTCATCCTAATGCGAGCAAAGTCGAAGGCCTCGTTCACCTTAGATAAGATGGGGAGAGGCTCGGACAATGGTCCGCATGTGCCCTCACAGCCCGTTAGGAACAAGAGGAGGACCTCATCCTAATGCGATCAAAGTCGAATGGCCTCGTTCACCTTAGACGAGATGGGGGAGAGGCTCGAACGACGGTCTGCATGTGCCCCCACTGCCCATTAGGAATAGGAGGATACCTCATCCTAACACGAGCAAAGTCGAAGGCCTCGTTCACCTTAGATGAGATGGGGGAGAGACTCGGACGACGGTCCGCATGTGCCCTCATAGCCCGTTAGGAACAGGAGGAGGACCTCATCCTAACGCGAGCAAAGTCGAAGGTCTCGTTCACCTTAGACGAGATGGGGGAGAGGCTCGGATGGTGGTCCGCTTGTGCCCCCATAGCCCATTAAGAATAGGAGGAGGACCTCATCCTAACAGGAGCAAAGTCTAAATTCGAGCTCCGAAGTCTATAGGAGATGGGATCTCCATCAACCTCAACCACAACGCCCGAGCCAACCTCGGCCAGGTCGCTCGAGCCAATCTTGGCCAGAGATAAAATCAAGAGATCACCTCGGCCAGAGTGCCCAGGATGATCTTAGACAGAGATAGAATCTCTTTTGAGTGACCGCGTCAACCCCAGCTGTAGATCAGAGCTCCCCTAAACTCTGACCTGAACCAGCACGGAGCCTGGAAGAGAACTTCGGCAGTCACCTTTTCGGCACTCCCTTCCTTCGAACTTCGAACTCGAGAGTGGGGGGTCTACTATTGGAGATAAATCCCGCTCCTATCGAAGTCCATTTCGATGCTCTACCTAATACAATTAGTAGCCACGGTCGAACTCCTTGGACTCTTAGCGGCCGAACTCCTTAGACTCCCAACGGTCGAGCTCCTTGGGCTCCTAGCGGCCAGGCTCCTTAGGCTCCCAGTGGCCGAACTCCTTGGACTCCCAATAGCCAGGCTTTCATGGAACTCCCCAGTGATTGAGCCTTAGTCGAGCTCCTCCAGCCAGATGCCTATGGGAGTCGAACTCCTTCTGAGCTTCCTCTTCAAGAGTCCGAGCTTCTCCAAAATGGGTACACATCAAGGCCCTTCAACCCTTCACTCGACCTCGAGCAGCTCAATATCAAGATAGTTGTAGCCATCACCATCAGTCTGCCGTAAGCGATAGCGATCCGCTATCAGGCGGCGATGGTTGTCACCATCAACCCATTGCAGACAGTGCCTTCCCCTAGAACTGACTCCACCGAACCTCGAGCGGCCCGCCAGCACGCGGCTGCAGCTGTCACCATCAAGCTCTACCTATATAAAGGACCCTCCAGATATGCTAACTCTAATCTCTCTGATCTCTGAGATCTCCTCTTCATCTCTAAGCTCTGTGAAAATCATTTTCGAGCACTCCATTCCTATTGGCCAGAGCTGACTTGATCGTCGGAGGGTCCTGCCGGAGCCACCCCCCCATCGGCTCCGGACGGAACTTCATTTTGTAGGTCATCGACGGCCACCTCATCCACCTCTGCTCCAGCTGATTCCGACGACGACCAGTTCCTGCATCAATAGAATCTAATTTAACTATCTCATTTATCTGATCGATTACAAAGTAGTCTTCCTCCTCTTGAGTGTGCTTAGAGGCATTAAAAATATTTATTCTTAACTTTTGATCCCAAAAAAAAATATCCATGGCTCCTATCTTATAACTGATATTAGCATTGGCAGTAGCTAAGAATGGACAATCTAGAATTATGAGATTTTGGTTCAGTTCTTGGGATGGTTCCATATCAAGTATGAGGAAGTCTACTAGAAAATAACATTTATCTACTCTAATTAAAATATCCTCAATTAAACCATGTGCTATTTTTGTAGATCTATCAGCCAATTACAAAATAGTCGATGTAGGTTTAAGCTCTTCTATCCCAAATTTTTTATAAACTGAGGTTGGAAGTAGGTTCACACTAGCTTCTAAGTCAAATAATGCTCAGTTAAAGGTTATGCCTTCTATAACACATGAAATTAATGGAGCATCAGGATCTTTCATTTTCTAAGGCAAAGGGTTTAATAGGACTGCACTTACATCCTCGAATAACATAATTCTTTTAGTTCGTGGCTCATGCTTTTGAGTACAAAGTTCTTTGAAAGATTTAGCGTAGGCTGGGACATGTTGAATTGCATTGAGGAGGGGTAAATTAATATGCACTTATTTAAATAGTTTCATTAACTCCTCATTACATGTTTCTTGCTTTTTATGAGAAGAGCCTACTTCTAAGGCTTGAGGGAATGGGGCTTTAGATTTATATATCTCAGATAACTTGTCTATTCTCCTCTTTTCTTTATATATTTCATTAGAACCAGTATCAGTACTAGTTCTAGACTTAGATACTTTTATGTGGTTGGCTTCAGTATTAACCTCTTCTTCTAAATTTTCTTCTTGGCTAGCATCAACACTAGCCTCTATCACCGGGTCCTGATATGGGTCCTTAAGAATCCTACCATTTTGATGTTCAGAAATTGCTTTGGCATTCTCTAATTGAAGATTCTTAGGTGGAACGATGGCTTGATGATTGAATCTAAGTGGTTGATGGATATTGGGTGGGTTGATTTTAGGATTTATAATCGGTTGGCTTAGTAATTGACCTGGTTCTCTCCTCACACTAGACTCAGCTAATTATCCTATTTGAGCTTCTAGCCTAGTGATGGATTGTTGTTAATATAGAATCGATTGTTGTTAAGATAGGATTAATTATTGTAAATGATTAAATCTATCATCGACTAGATTCATCTATTGAGGAGGTGGGTATGAAGGCTGATTATAATACAGTGGCTAGAAAGACTGACTAGGTTGACCTCTATTATAGGCATAGTTCTAGTATTAGGGTCTAATCTGATAATTTTACACTAGAAAAGTTTGGGTCTGAGCCTGAGTCTATTGTGGTTTTCAAGAAAAAATAGGATGGTTTCTCCAGCCTGGGTTATATGTATTTGAAAATGGATCATTGACTGGTTTGGAGTAATCTTGAGTGGCTTGAATTTGTTCTTGAATGAAGGATGGAAATTATGCAACCGTAGGACACTCACTCACATGATGGGTTAGGCTAGCACAAATAGAATAAATCTCCTGATAATTAGAAGGTAGTGTGTATTGTACAGAAGATTGTTGATCTATGTTTAAGAATTGATCTAACTTTTGGGCAAGAAGGTCGATTTTGTTTACTAGGTTCATGTCAGCCTTAGAACTTGGTTCTGGATGTTTGATTTCATACATTCCTATCCATTTTTGATCAGAAATTGATCTTTCATAAGAGGATAAGAAAGCATGGTTAATCAAATTTTCACTTAGAATTTCAAACAAGGTATAAGCTTGATCCTCACTTTTACTCATAAATGCACCACCACAGGATGCATCTACCATTTATCTATATTGTTCTCCTAAATCTTCATAGAATGCTTGGATAATTTGCCACTTAGATAGACCATGGTGTGGGCATTTTCTAAGAAGTTTCTTAAGTCTTTTCCATGATTCATGAATTTATTTTCCTAAAAGCTAAGCAAATCCAGTGATAGCTCACCTTATAGTGTTGGTTCGACCTATGGGATAAAATTTCTTAAGGTATTCATGTTGCATCTCTGACCATGTTTGAATTGATTTTTCTATTATGCCAAGCCAGTTCATGGCTTTATCTTTTAAAGAGAAAAGGAACAAGGTTAGTCTAAGGGCATCATCAGAAAAATTCTGGATTTTTATCATAGAGTAGATTTCTAAAAATTCATCCAGATGCTTGTAAGGATCTTCATTAGTGTTCCCATAAAAAGATGGGAGCATCTTGATTATGGTCGACTTGATTTCATAATGGCTAGCAGGGATATCTGGTAATTGGATATAAGTCGATGGGTTATAGATAGAAGGAATAAAGTATTCCTTCATCTGCCTATGTGGTTCTCCATTATTTTCAACCATTTGATTTTCAGATTTTATATGAATCAGTCGTTCAATTTTAGGATTTGGTTTAACTAAGTCAGGTAATAGCGATCTCCTACCATGAATGTACTAGTACAACCCAAATGT
Organism: Cocos nucifera; assembly: GCA_006176705.1. Taxonomy (NCBI): domain Eukaryota; kingdom Viridiplantae; phylum Streptophyta; class Magnoliopsida; order Arecales; family Arecaceae; genus Cocos; species Cocos nucifera. Next base: position 67,065 of record QRFJ01004290.1, on the reverse strand, counting down.
ATGATTCAAAAAAAAATTTAAAATAATTTTTTATTACTATTTTTTATTATTTTTTAGAGAGAAGAAAAGAGAAGAGAAAGAAGAAACTTCTAAGAAAGAGTCCTAAGGAGTTCTGAATCTAGAGATGATAGAGAAGAATTAATTATATTTATGTTTGATGTTAATTAGCAAATAAATTAGGCAAGCAATCCTGACTAAGGATTTTTCTAGATCTAGGTAGCTCCTAACTACCAACATCATTTTCAAGCCCTCCAAGTAGAGAATCAGCCAATCAACTAGCTAGGTAAGTATAAGATCGATTAGAGTCCCCTCGTTGCTTGCCTTAGACACTAATTATTCTTAGCCAGGTAAGCTAACGGAACCAATTATAAACCATCTTCCTTCGGGCCCGGTCATCCTTGAATCACTTTTCTTAGACACCAGTTAAATTGACTAATCCTAATCTGACCCAAATCTTAGGATTTTTTATCCTATTAAGCTTGAGTTTCTAGGACCGATGTCTAATTGATTTTAATTTAGAGGCTTAGGTCAATGATGGATGTTGGTTGGTTATTTATGTGATAAGAAAGGATGATCAAATCCTCACTTTATCTTATTTAATTGGATTGTACCATTTATTTGATTTAATATGAATATGCACAAAAAAATTTTCAAGCAAGGGGTTTTATGTAATTTAAACTAGATGCATGCAACTAATTGAATTTTGAGAAGCTTACCTTGCCTCTAACAATCACCAAAAAAGTAAAAATAAAATTAATATGATGGATGCTCTAAGCAATTAGGATTTCTACTCTTGCCATGAGATTTTTAATTAAATTTAAGTGGATAATTTTTAATAAATTTAAAAATAAAATAAATAATAATTAAAAAAAGAGATTTAGAGTTTAGAATTGATCTCACCAAATAGGATTAGAAGCTTCCTCCTTGTCCTAATCTTTTTATTCTTTTTTCTTTTTTTATCTATAAAATAAATAAGAAAAAGTTAGTAAACAATAATAAAAAAATCAAAGAAATTAAAAATTTTAATTTTTATGCCTCTCCGACAATGGTGCTAAAAATTTGGTAAGAGCATGATGTTGTCATTAAGATACTGTGTTTATCCATTTAATTTTGACTTCTTTTAAGATGATTAAGAACTCATAGACAATAGCAAGTCGGGTTGAATCCATAGGAAGATAGTAATTTAATTTTAAAATCTTTAATTTTTTTATGAAAAGAAAAGAAAAGAATTTTGAAGTCAAAAGATTAAAAAGCAGAATTTAAAGAGTAGAAAAATTAACTTGATACTAAGATCTACTATTTAGATCTTAGCATCTACTTGCAAAGAAATTAAAGAGTAATTAAAATAAACTAGCAAATCTAAAGAGCAAGAAATTATAGAATAAAAATTAAAAGGGCAATAAACCAAATTTTATATTTAAAATTAAAGCTCAAAATTCTGATACAATAATTGAAAAGAAAAGAAGAAGAAACGAAAACAAAAATAAAAACTCTTAATCTCAGATTAGCAGCAGCATGAAGATGGCATAGAAGTCTGGCTCTTCCTCTCTGCACCAACTGCATCGAAGCAACCTTCAGCCAAAGCCTGGCTCCCGTCCATTACCATAGCTTCTTCTAGATCAAATGTCTCAACTTTGGAGTCCTAGGATCTTTAAAAAGGTGTTGGAGGGCTGGAGATTATTCTGCTAGGCAATATGGGACTAAGAAAGAATTTTGATCGGCAAATATGAAGAAATCCCATGAAAAATTAGATTAAAACTCTTTCTGGATGAATTCTACTCTTCCAGGTGAAGTCTGGCCATCAAATGGGGATCAAATGGTCCAAAAAATGCCAAAAATGGAAGTGTAATAGCCAAATCCAATCGAAATTAATTCTAGCCATTGGATTATGCTTGATGGAGAATTTTCAGCCATTGGATAATCACTGGGTGTCTTGATCATCACTAGGAGCTTCGTCGATTGTCGAATTGCTGCCTAGAGTGTGCGATGCTATCGGATGGAAGTTCTAGCACTGATAGAATTCAAATTAGAGCAGGAAGAGACCTCAGCCATTCGATCTTAATTTTGGCAAAATATGGCTGCCTAATCGAAGTTAGGAATGCTCGGAGCTGTAGGATCAAAGTAGTAGGGAGCTGAAAAACCGAATCAAAGCAGGAATTCACCAAGGCCGTCGGATCTAAACTATAAACCATCTAGACCATCAGATGGCACAACTACTATGCCCAAGACCCTAAAGACTAACTACAACATACGCTTGGACCCATCGGCGCATGCCTTGACCTATGAAATTACCATTTTGCCCCTATGAACCATGTGATATTTTTCTTAAACCCCTTAAGGGTCTTGGTCCACCATGTGGCAGCCTGTGATTCACTGCTTTGTGCTAAGTTGACAATCTATGCATGATTTCGTGCACTGACCGTTGGTTCATTGTACACCGACAGGCCTAATAGGTTGGTGTGCTAGCGAGCTGGCACTGTGCATGGGCTCTGCGGGTTGGCAGGCCGACTATTGGAAAATATCTCCTAAAGCCAATCATCTAGATTATAGATGATTGAGTTAATTGTAAATGTACTTGAATTATTATAGTGAATAAAATTGTTATTCTAATTTTTTATCACTTTTATGCATCTTTCTGTGATAAACTCTTCTATGATGAAGTCTTTAGGACTATTTAGACTTGATAAAGAAGGATTTGTCATTTAGTCCTTAAACTAGTTCGTGACTAAATGATACGTTATTACCTAGGAAGATAATGTATCGAGTGTAGATCATTGTGTGCCATATAGGTTGGTTGTCCTCTTAAGTAAGGAGTATGAAGTACTGGTATGGCATATAGGTGAAGTGTAGGGCTATATTTCACTAAACGTGATCCAACTGCGGAGCACTCTACTGTCAAGTATTGCTCATGAATGATATAGGTATAAGTATCCCTTAGACCTGAGATCACCATGATGGCTTGCAAGCAACTCACTGTACTTAGGTACCAGACTACCTAAATTTTTAATTCAATGATGGAAGGCTACTGGGTGCAGTCAAGTACTTGTGAAATTGGTGTGTGAGTCAAGAAGGGATTGACTCCTTCAAGTGTTGGAACAAGTGCATCACTATATTTCTATTTAGTAAAACCTCAATTAAGATGGTCCATTCGATGGACACTGAATTTTAAAATATACTGTAGTTGATTTTTTAGGATTGACAGTTAAACCCTAGGTCATCTTTTGAGCATTGAGGTCAAGGGGATGAATTATATGATAACTATATGTCATAGGTTCGTTGATGTTGCATTGCGATTATTCGATCTATCTAGATGTCGGGTATCATTACTAGATGGTCATATCGATTGATACAAAAAATCAATTCCTATGCTACCAGCTTAGGATTCGAACCTATGGGGTCACACACAATAGGAATTCCTACCTGATCTAATAGTAGATCTAGAGTCTCGATGACCTAAGACTCTGTGGTCAAGAGTCCCACTAGACTGGGACTCAATAACCAAGAGTCCAGTGGATTGGAACTCTCAGTCCTACTTATCTGAGACTCTTCTATCAAAAGTTCCATTAGTTTGAAACTCTCTGATCATGAGTTTTATTCATTTGGGATACTAGGTTCAACAGTCCCACTGGTTTGGGACCCTTCAAAAGTTTCATGTTGATGGGACTCTATTGCCTAGACACCCATTCGATTGAGATTTTATGTTTATTGGAGGTTTAACTAGTAATTTGATTGCTGATTAGCTCAATTTGATTGAGTGATGAGGATTCAATCAAATCCAATTGAATTGGATTTGATTGGGTTTGACCCCATTAGGCTATGTGATGACCTAATCGCTATAGAAGATTCGACCATGATTTGATCAGGGTCTGGACCTATTTAATTTTTAATCTGATTATAAATTTATTGAGTTAGGTTAAGCCTAATTTAGTTGGATTCAACATGGTCTAATTGGATCTAGAAAACTAGTTTGGTTGAAACCAATTTAGACCAAGTCAAATAGGTCTTGAATTTCAAAGCCCATATTCTCTTGCACCACCTTGTTTGGACCCATGCCATTCTTCACGTGAATTGTGAATTCAGGTGAGAGTTTCCCATGCCAAAACTAAATTTTGTGCCCTTCCCTAGTCTACCTTTAACCTGGACCAAATGTTGGATGAGGTTGGTTTCATTTAAATTTTTGAATTTAAATGATTCATATCTATTCTACCTTGCGCCTAGCATTTTAATCTCTCTTCCCTTCATGCAATTTTGGTTTTCACATGAGTTTTCTCCATGTAGAATGAAACATTTTGTGCGCCCTTGACCTGGTCATGGAGTTGGAGAATGGATAAGTTTTTGCATGAATTTTGAATTCAAGAAAGTTGTTGAAACCCCTTCAACCTCTTATGTTTATCCTTTCTCCACGCCATCCACCTAGTTGTTGCACATTTTGTTGTGTGTTTTTGGTATGGACATGTAGAAGGAGAGTCCTTCTTTGCATTACTTACCTGCATAGGGCATAGGAAGTGGATGAGAAACCATTTGAATTTAAATTCAAGTGGTTGATTGAAACTTGTTCATCCATATCCACTTCATGCGCATTTCCCATAAAAAAAATGCAATTCAAAATATGATTTTAGGAGGGCATAAATGGATTTGCGTGAAACATCTGAGAGAGTGTGTGAGGGGTTTCCTGGAGAGAGAAAATTACGAAGGGGGCGCAAGTTCTATGCATGGAAAAGCCAAAAAGCAAAGAAAGGTTTTCTTGCACTCATGCCATTCCTTTTAGTTTTTTCTTTTTAGTCGCCCATCCTAAAAAAGGTTCTGGGAGTTGGTGTATGATAGAGGGAGTGCCCTCTACCCATGAAAATTTATTTCATGGGAAAATTCTAAAGAGAAAAGGCATGAGAGGGTTTTTGGGCGTCAAGTCTTTTTTTTGGGTGTATGAAATCCTAGAATTAGATTTCTGGGTTTGGGTGGAGAGATAGAGTACTGTGAGTGCCCGATCACTACCAAACTTTAGACACCACCTCATCATCCTCTAAAGCAGACCATTTGAACTTTTGGAACATTCAAGAGTTTAGGACAAAGATGATTGATTGGATCGATCGAGATCAGCTATCGAAGGCTCCGATAAGGAGCTAGCACTCTGATGGAGTTGGTCAGGACCAGAAGCTCAATGTGGACCATCCATAGAGGCCAAACAGGTGTATGGCTATAGCATGATATCATGGACTTCCTCATATGGTAATAGATGAAGGAACCAAATCTAGGGTTTCAGAACTAGATCTTGAAACTTTTTCAAGATCAAGCAGTGAAAGATTAAAATTAATTAAAATTAATCTAAAATAACCTAGTTCTAAGATCTTATTATATGATTATTTCATGGTATTTAAATTAAAAATAAAAAAATTAAATAAAAAAAAAGATTGATCATATCAACCTAGATCTATACTACATCTAATGTAGCTATAAAATAATAGATCGGATCTGTTACCTGAGCAAGTTAGATATTCTAACTTGCTGATCCAGGCTTGAGGATGAAGTCATGAGCCACACATGTGTTCGGCCTCTAGGATTCATCCACACGAGCCTACGAACATGATCAGAGATCCTGATGCAGAAAATCAGCATAGAATGCTAGCACTGTGCTGATCTCTCTTTGATGGTCGATCCGATGCTTTCTTCTTCGAAACATGGATACTCCAAAATATCGAAAAGAAAAGAAAAAGATTTATGATGCTGAGACACCTCTCAAAGGCTCACAAAAAGTGAGGAAGAGATCTGAAACAAAAACCCTAGAAGAAGACCCACTTCTTCTTCTTTGTTCTTTTTTTAGACATCCTAATTTGTATTTTTAATATCTACATGACCTAGATGAATTTTTTTTTGATTTTTCTACATCGAAGAGACCTCTCAAATATCTACAATGCATAAAAATTTTAGTAATAAATTCTTTTTAAATAAAGAGATATATAGAGTCTTATTTAGATCAAAAATCTAGAGTAGGAAGGACCAAATAAGGGAAGTTGATGGGGCGCACAACTCTTGGGTGCCCCACCTTTTTTTCTACCATGGACCAGCAAGGGAGGATGCAAATAAACCCAAAAAAAATGTGTGAGAGAGAGAGAAATAAGGAAGGTGGCGGTATGAAGGTGTTAGATATGTGTGCCCTAGAAGCCAGAATTGGCTGACACTTATAATATACTTTTAGGAGCAAAATTATAATTTTAACTATAAATAATAAAATGGGTTATTTTCTATCATAAATATGTATTTAGTGTTTGTGATACATCCCTTGAGTTAATGATAATGATAATTCATATTTTCAAGATTTGAAAATTTAAGACATGAATTTTCATTTATTAACTCATAAAATGCTCCTGACCGTAGGATCATCATGAGGATGGTGATTGATCAAGAAGGTTAGTATACAATCGCTTTTTTATAGTAGATGAGTCTTAAATCTATGGTGTAGAGATATCGAAGTGAGAGTATAGGTACTCGTTAGAGAACGAGGGCACTAAGCGTGACCACCTCGAGTAGTCATAAGGAAGTCTACCTTCTCGTCAATGACTGACTCGAAGCTGCAGTGGTGTGTCTAATTCTTTGACCTGAGGTGCATCAATAGTTCACCTTGAGGGTGTTATAGTTTGACTACATCATGACTCGATCTCCTAGCCATTCGGAATCCTGAAGTGTATGTTGGCTATAGCATGTTCATTATAGGAATTGGATTGCACCAAGATGGAATCTATCTACCTCGGTAGAAGAGGAGCAGTCCTATGATGATCATGAGAATCAAGTTCATAAGCCCATGGCCATGGTAGAGAGTGAAATAATAGAAAGAGTTTCTATTAAGATTTTCACATTAGACTTGAATCGAATGATTAAATCATATGATAGAAATTAGGGTTTGACGAGTTCACCTTAACCCTAATCTGATCGGAGTTCAAGATAGAAGAACTTAATCACACAAGTAGCTGCACCGAGAGGTTCATTTTCAATTTTGATGGGTTACCACCATATATTGCTAGGTGTCACTAATGGATTTTAGAAGCAATTAGAATGATTTAGATGATCGATCATACCAATTGTTTGAATTAGAAGAGTTCTGATCCATCAAAAAGAGTTTCGATGATGTTGATGATGGAGATCATGATATATCCCATTATCATATAGAACTGAACCTAATTGGATCACACAAATAAAGTTTGGATCTGGATATCATCAATTGGACTAACCCAATTCAATTGATTTGAATTAAATTCAATTAGGTTCAAGAAAATCGTGCTAGCACACGATTGAACCTAACATTCTCCTTTTACTGTCATTAAAAGTTGTCTCGACTGAGCCAAATGTGTTTATGCTCACTCAAGTATCTTTACTTGGTCTAACTGGAGCTTGTCTAGATTAGAAAAGGATTGTCATAATTTATGAGATAAATTTGAGACAACACCTATAATTTTTCATCACCTGCTAATTCTTTCCTTTGACTTTGGTCAAATGTTGACCTTTGACCCTTGGACATCTGCCCATGTGTCATGCACTTATTGGAGAGCAGATAGGGACTTATCCTCTTACTAGAATTTGGAAAGGAGGGGGTGCATGCCTAGGATGGCGTGCATCCATGGATAGGGACGCCTGGAGTCCCATGTGGATGGGACTCCAGGTTGCTTCTTGGTTTCTAGTTAGGTGGCCCTTAGCTATATACTTTGACTAGTCTTAGGCACCATCTAAGGATGAATTTATGGGGCTCTCATCTGATTAGATCAGGTAATGTCATCCTATCAATCAGATTTAGATCTAATTGCATGAAGCAACGTGATTGGCCGGGATGATGTGGCACTGCATGGCGCAGAAGGGTCTATAAATAAACCCTATCCGCGCCCCACTTAAAAAGAGTTTCCTCTTAGCCATGCCCCAAGGCTGCCCCTCTCCCTCCTCCATGCCATCTTCTGATCCTCTCTCTCCTCTCCATGCCCAAGGGAAGTTGGGCTTCAGTTTGGTGCGATCCAGGCAAGAAAAGACTGACGAGAAAAGAAGAAGGCAGCACTGCTGCAGAGACGACTGCTGATCTTCAGAAGGAGTTTTGAAGATCCTCTAAATTAGATCCAGATCTAATTTTTGGAGAAGTGATAAAAAAGGAGAAGATCTCCAAATCTAGCCTGAGTGGATACTAGTAGTGGCCAGGCGCTTACGTGGCTAGATCCAGAACCTCAGGCAATCAGTAGGATCATCAAAGGTAATCAGATTACCCATATCAAGGTATAAATTAAATTAGTTTTAATTTATTTTTATTTTTATTTATTAGATCTATAAAATTTAATTTGAAATATCTCAGATCTAATTTAGATACATGAGAAAATTTTTTTGAATTATCTCTCTTGATCCGATCAGATCTGAACGAACCTGATCCGAAAAATCAGGATTTCTCCTTCAACTGGTATCAGAGCTAGGTTCAATAAAAATTATTTAGATCTATTTTTAATTTATTTTGATCTAATAAATAAGATATTTTAAATATCACATGAGATGTGATTATATCTAAAATCAAAAAAATTAAAATTAAATAATATAGATCTAAGTTTTACAATATGCATGACTAGTTTTAAAATAGAATAGTTCTATACGTAGTCTTGCATGATCATGATTTATTTTGATTAAATTATGATTTTAGATCTATTTATTTTTTATTTTTTGATGATTATAAATATTATAATAAGATCTAAAAAATAAAAAATAAAATTATTTAATTTTTAGATCATATGAGATATGATGATTGCATGTCTAGACTAGTTGTAGAATAGTTCTACATAGTTATCTAAATTAGAATTTATTTTGATATGATCAATTTTAATTTAATTTTTTAGATAATTATGAGATATTATAGATCTAAAAAATATGCATGCATGATACGTGAGATGTATACAAAACATGTATTAAGTTAGATCAAATTTTATATATGAGATATATGATGTAGATCTAACTAGTTTTGTAGATTTATATTTCTAATTAAGACGTTCCCCTTGGCCGTCCTGTCATAAGAATAAAGTAGGGTTTAAATGCCCTCTCCTCTCATTTGATGGGGTGTTCTTATGATGTGTAGGGGTGTTGCACGTTCGTCCTTAATCAGAAATCAAAAACTTACTTTCTGCAAAATCCTAGATCCTAAAATCCTAGAATTTTATTTACATATTTTGTTTATGAACCCTAAACTTAATTAAGAATTAAGATTATAAAATATTAATTAGGTCTAAAATTGAGAATTTCAGATCTAAGACATATTCATAAATTTGGATTCAGGCTTGGGTAGCTCAATTAGGTCTAAGCGGTTGATCAAACCGAATCAAGAGTTGGTTAGATGGGATCAACAGTGCTTAAATTAACCAGCCTAATAGGATTAAGTCTGGGTCAAGATCGAGTCACGTGAGTGATCGATCAAGCTAAGACCTAATTAGGCTCAGTGGTTAGAGTCTGGATTGTAGGCTAACCCGATTGATTCTAGCTCAATAATTTGGTGTCTAAGGTAAGTTTGGCAGATATGACCGACTGGTTTTTAATTGGGAGCTAGTCGACTTAGATGCATTCTTGTCGAGTTAATGGCATATCCCTTCCACCGATCTCACTTACCTGGCCATATTTGTTGACTCAGTTCTGATCTGAGGTGGTCAATAATCCTAGATAACCCATGCCATTAGGTTAGTCATAATGGTTATGACTATGTCAAGTCTAGTTTAATGAGACCTAAATCAAATCTTCCTAAGAAAAGATTAAGTCTAAGGTCTTCCACCATTATAGATGTGCGGTCCCTTCTCAGGATTGATTGTTCTCGGCTGGTTACAGTGGTTCAGTTGCACCAAAAAGATGCAACCATGTCTATTAGGCATTTGATGCTATGGGCTGGAGGATGGATTGGGCTTAATATTCTGGATACGGTGAGAGACTCAATTAGAAATCCAATCTATGCAAATGGTAGGTCTGACTTAACTAAGGAGTGGATCAATATTCCAAGCACGATGAGATTCATGAATTAGAGATCAAGTTTGGATGCATCATGATTAAAGAATCATTGAACAAGAGTTGTTCACCCATTGGCTAACCCATCACTAATAACTATTCGGTGAGATGATGAGTCAGTTGGTGGGACCGCACCATCCACTAGAAATCATTAATCATGAAGATTTTTGCATCTGTACAAAGAAAGTATAGGAATTTAACAAAATAGTGGAAGCTAATTTGTTTAAAAATAAAATTCTTAAATAAATTGGTTTAATCTTAATATAATATCTAACTAGAAACTTTGACTCTCTATAGAAAAATATCTGCATCCAACTCATTAGCACGAATCCTGGACACCCATAGACTGATTGGACCAAATTACAAAGATTAGCTCCAGAACTTCAAAATTATTTTGGGTTTCGAGAAGTTAACTCATGTATTAGATCAAACCCTCCCACCTTACCAGCCCGTCCATCCGTTGAACAGAAAGTATCTCTGGATAAGTGGACAGACAAAGATAACAAGGCTAGATATTATATGTTGGGCTCGATGTCTAATAAACTTCAGCACCAATATAAAGATATCAAGACTGCTCGCCAAATGTTGGCTCACTTACAAGAGATGTTTAGTGAACAAAGTCACGCAGCCAAGTATCAAGTCACTAAACGATTTTTCAAGGCTAAGATGCATGATGGACAGTCAGTCCAAGATCATTGTCTAATGATGATCAAGGATTTGGAAGAGCTTGAGAAGCTCTGAGTGAAGTTAGACTTGGATCTGCAGAATGACATAATTCTACAATCCTTGACTGATGCATATGGGCAGTTCATCATGAACTACCATATGCATAAACTTCAAAATTTCTTGGCCGAACTTATGAACATGTTGGTTACCGCCGAGCTTTCCATGAAAGGTTCTAAAGGCTCAGTACTTATTATGGAACAGACTTCTTCCAAGAGAAAGTCTTTTGGAAAGAAGAAGAAGTCTATGAAAAAGCAAAAGATAGAAGGAGGAAAGAAGAAAAAGGAAGAGCTAAAGAAGAAGGCCGCTGACAAAGAAAAGTTTTTCCATTGTAACAATGATGGCCACCAAAAGTGGAACTGTCCTACTTACCTGGCCATCCTAAAGAAGAAGGAGGCAGGTCCTTCTAGAGGTATACTCGTTATTGAGTCTAACCTTACGATTTCTTCTGCATCCAGTTGGGTGCTTAACTCTGGTTCTAGTGCTTACTTGTGCACTTCTATGCAGGGTCTTGAGGATAGCAGGAGGCTGAGGGGATGGTTAGATGATCCTGTGCATCGAAAATAGAGCAAGAGTTGCTGCCGTGGTCGTGGAAATATATCCTCTTCAACTACCATTTGGTTTAGACTTAGTGTTAAAAGATTGTTATTATGTGCCTACAGCAAGCAGGAATTTGATTTCTATTTCTTCCCTTGCATTAGAAGGCTATATAGTTAGTTTTCTTAAGGACCATTGTAACATTCTTTATGAAAAAAATAAAATTGCAAGTGATTTTCTTATTAACGGTCTTTATCAGTTACATGTTGATGTATGTATTTTTAATATCGAGCAAAATATGAATACCATGAAATAACCCAGGGATAGTCCAAACGATAGGTATCTATGGCACCTAAGACTAGGTCATATAGCAGATGATAGGGTTAAGAAATTAAAGAAAATTGGGCTATTGAGTCCATTGACTTTCAAGTCATATCCAATTTGTAAATCTTGTCTTCATGGCAAAATGACTAAACTCCCTTTTATAGGACATGGGGAAAGGGCCATGGATCTTCTTGCCCAAGTACATACTGATGCGTGCGGCCCATTTGATTTGCCGGCTAGAGGCAACTTTATCTACTTCATAACCTTTATCGATGATTTATCTAGGTATGGATATGTGTATCTTATGAGACACAAGTCTGAAGCTTTTGAAAAGTTCAAAGAATTCAGACATGAAGTAGAAAAGCAAATTGGAAAACCCATTAAGGTTCTTCGATCATATCGAGGAGGTGAATACCTTAGTCAGAAATTTCTGAACTATCTCAAGAAAAATGGCATGGTCTCTCAATAGACTCCATCCAGAACATCTCAACATAACAAAATTTTAGAATGGAGGAATCGGACCCTATTAGATATGGTCCGATCCATGATGAGCTTCACAGAGCTCGCTAATTTTCTTTGGAGATACTGTTTGTTAACTGCAACATACTTACTAAATAGGGTTCCTTCTAAAATCATTCCTACCATATCATATGAGATATGACATGGTAAGAAACCAAGTCTAAGTCATCTCAGAATTTAGGATTGTCTGGCTTATGTCAAAAGATAACAAGCAGACAAGTTAGACTTTAGATCCTTTAGAGCTCGATTTATAGGATATCCTAAAGAGTCATTAGGATATTATTTCTACATTCCAGAAGATCATAACGTGATTGCAAGTCGACATGCCATCTTTCTTGAAAAATAGTTTACCAAGATAGCGGCATTGGAAAGCAGATCAAGCTCGATGAGAAAGTCTCATAAGAGCAACGAGCTAAGGACCAAATGGAATCAAACTAGGTTAAGCCAATCCATTCACTATCTCCTCCACCTCGTAGATCGGAAAGGATTTTTCGTCCCCTTGAGAGGTACTTAGGTACTATTTCAAAGAAAATAGAGAAAATATTCCTCATAGGTAATGGGGTTCATGGTGATGATCCCAAAATCTATAACGAGACGATATCGGATATCGACTCCGAGAAATGGTTAGAGGTAATAAAGTCAAAAATTGACTCGATGCACTTAAACCAAGTTTGGACCCTGGTAGATCCACCAGAAGGTATAGTACCTGTTGGGGATAAACTCCTCTCCCGCGAAGTCCAGTTCGATGCCTAGCCTAACGCAATCGATAGCAACGGAAGAGCTTCAGTGGATGGGTCTTAGCCAAACTCCTTCAGCCGACCGAACTCCTCAGCGGTCGAGCTCCTTCGGACTCCCAGCGGTCGGGTCTTAGCCGAACTCCTTCATCCGGCCGAACTCCTCAGTGGCCAAGCTTCAGTCGGACTCTCGCGAGAGTCGAACTCTTTTTGCGCTCTTCCAGCTAGATGCCTGCAGGAGCCGAACTCCCTCCATGCCTCCCCTTTGGTCGGACTTCTTCAGGAGCTGAACTCCTCTCAGACATCCCTTTCGATCAGTCAGACTTCTCAATGTCCGAGCTCCCTAGCGACCAAGCCTTAGCCGCACTCCTCCAGCTAGATGACTGCGAGAGCCGAACTCTCTCCGCACTCCTCCGATCGAACTCCTTTCGAGCTTTCCCTCGGTTGAACTTCTCTAGGAGTCCAAACTCCTCTGAAATTGATACATACCGAAGTCCACCGATCAATGCCTGCTTTCTCAGAGCCACGACTGTTAAATCTGGATGAACGATCACCATCAGTCTGCCACAGGAGACGCTACTGGCATACTCCTCGATGACTGACTTCATCAGACCTCAAGCAGCCCATCACTATCGGCTTGACGATACCATTCTCTCCGCACTAAATCTCGCGCAGCCTCGAGCGGCCCACCACCAAGTTGTATGGCCATCACCATGAATCACCATCAATCAAGCTCCGCCTATAAAAAGGATCCTCCAGATATGCTAACTCTAATCTCTAAGCTCTAAGCTTTAAGCTCTCCTCTCCTTCTCTAAGCTCTGCGGAACTCATCCCTAAGCACTCCATTCCTATTGGCCAGAGCTAACATGATCGTCAGAGGGTCCTACTAGAGCCACCCCCCACCGGCTCTGGATGGGACTTTATTTTGTAGGTCCCCAATGATGACCTCGTCCACCTCCGCTCCAGCTCGATCCGGTGATGACCAATTTCTGCACCAACAGATTGGCGCTAGAAGGAGGGTTCGAACCTCCAAGGTTCTCTTATTCTTAAAGGAGTGCTCGGCGATGATTTCTCTCTTCCCTCTCTGGAGATCTCTCTTCTTCCTCTCTAGAGTTCTTTCTCGAAGAGAAAATGCCTCCCAAGAGAGCTTCGACTTGTCGATCGGTGGCCTCTACGCCAGGTCCATCTGCTTCCATTTCAATCCCGATAGCCCAGGTTCCATCAGAAGCCACCGTAGATGTGGAGCAGTTCAACCTGCTGGTCTATCAGGTTTGTGTTCCCATCGAGATGATGCAGGCCATGCGACAACCTCCAATGGAGACTTTGCTAGGAAACTCACCATGAGGATGTGAGGAATCGGCCTTAAGGAAGAGCATTTGGGCATACCAATCGCCCTTAGGAAGGAAAAATGGAGAGCAAAAGTTTCCCCGCAGAAGGTTTCACAGGAGGGTGGAATGAAGTTCGGCCGCATTCGTGACCTCTCCGGTGCAAGTAAGGCCAAACTCCCCCTCGAGCTCGCCATCAAGGAAGCCCCGCAGAAGGTCTCACAAGGAGGTGGAATGAAGTTCGGCCACGTTCACGACCTCCCCAGCGCAAGCGAGGCCGAACTTCCCCTCGAGCCCGCCATCAAGGAAGCTCCGATGAAGGTTTCACAGGAGGGTGGAATGAAGTTCGGCATGAGTGAGGCCACCAAACTTTCCCTCGAGCTCATCATCAAGGTAGCCCCGATAAAGAGGCATGATGTTTTTCCACAGGTTTCATAAGAGGACGGAATAAAGTTCGGTCATGCTTATGACCTCCCCAGCACAAGCAAGGCCCAAACTCTTCGAGCTCACCACCAAGGAAGCCCCGACAAAAGGGCGTAAATAAGTCCTCCTCTCGAAAGGTTCCGCGACTATGCCCCACGCAATGCTCCTCAAACTCAAATTCTCATGGAAGTTAAGAACCAACTATCAAGACCGGAAGGATTATGATCTCCCCCAACCAAGCGCGATCGAAGCAAGTACTGCCTCTACCATCGCGACCACGGCCATGATGCTGAGGAATGCATTCAGTTCTAGGATGAAATTGAGGAGCTCATCAGAAAGGGGTAGCTGGGTAAATTTCTTCGACGCCAGCCTGAAGTAGGAGAAGATCGGCCAAGGGCACTACCATAACCAAAAATGATAAGGAGGTCGGCCGCCTCACGGCATCATCAACATTACCCCTGGGAGGAGCTTGGTACATCGACAACTCATCATCTCCGAACGTCAAAGCCAAAAGAAGCATGCTCCAAATTAAGGAGGCCAACATGTGATAGAGAAGGTCGTCCGGTCTGAAACTTACTGCCCGAGGGAACTCGGAGGAACAATGCCCCCACGACCCTAAAACGGGGATGTGCTGCCCGTAACTGTCCTTCAATAAAATTCTTTCCTTTCAATAATATTATTTTTAGGTGCAAAAACTATGTGATGATAGGGAAGAAGCAATCAATAGTTACCGTGTTAGGAACAGAAGGAGAACCTCATCCTAACATGAGTAGGTCAAAGACCATCAACCTCAGCTAGAGATAAGATCTCTCCCAAGCAACTGAGTCAACCTCGGCTAGAGATAAGATCACTCTCGAGCGACCGAGTCAACCTCGGCTAGAGATAAGATTTCTCTCGAGCGACCGCGATTGATAAGTAGTAAAAATATACTAATAAAAGTATTAAATTATAAAATAAATTAAAATATTTTATTAAAAATTGATACTTTTATTAATCTTATGCAGGAAAGAAGGCTACCAATGTGAAGATCTCATTTTTCTGATTCAGATGAAATAAATTTCAGGCAAAACGGACTTCAAACGAGCCCAGAATCGAATTTCAAAAAAAAAAAAAAAACCGCGATGCAACGCAACGCTGACGTCAGGATGACGTCAGCATTTTTTCGCGGCGCACACGGTGGACCAACCGAAGGGTATTTTCAGGAATTTCACATTACGGAGGCACGCTCTGATTGGTTGAAAGAACGCGGCGGTTCACGCAACACCGGGCTCGCGCACGGTCCATGGAGGGCAATTTGGGAATTCTGGCTGATCCAACGGGCGGTTTTCACTGAATCTTGATCGGAACGGACGAGAAGAAGGCGCTGATGGACGGCATCCGCAGCTCCCGAGTCGAGATCCAACGGCCGAGATTCATCCCGACTGATAAACTAAAGGTCTCGAAGGCTTGATTTCAATGCGAGATCGGACGGCCCAGATTCAATCTAATTGGATGATCCAACGGCTGGATATTAAACTCCGACTTGATCTGGGTTATTTTAACGGGTTTTTGAGTGGTTTTTGGACCGTTTGATCAACATCGCACGGGCCAAGAATTATTCAGATCTTATAGTTTGAAGTTGTTTTAGGAGTCTTAAAATCGAGTTTTTGGATGGATTTTGGAGGACTTCATCTATAAAAGCAAACTCGTTGCCGTGAGAAAAAAAAAGAAAAAAAAGTGAAAGAAAAAAGAAAAGAGGAGAAAGACAGAGAGAGACGGGGAGAAACAGAGAGAGGGACGGAAAACGAGAGAGAGAGAAAAGAAAGAGGAGAGAGGTAGAAAGAGGTAAGAGTGATTTATGAAAAATAAAAAAGGTTTTTGATTTTTTTTTGATTTCTTTCGACGATCAAGACATCGATTAAGGAGCCTCTTCTTCTTCACCAAGTTCTTCCGCATCAAGAGCAACAGATAATCAATTTCAAGCAATCAAACAGTCTAAATTTCTTCTATGCTTTTTATTTTATTTACTGTTTTTGAATTTGTTATCATGAACTAAATTTTTATTTTACTAAGGCTAAGGTGTAGCCACTCTTTTGATGCAATATTCAGTATAATTTATTTTTAAATTTTATTCATGAGGAGTATATAAATCTGATCTTAATGCTTTTAGATTACTGGCCATCTTCTAATTGATCTGATGAACATAGATGTTACGGACCAAGTACATCTATGTTAATGCTTCTTGATTATATACCTTGTATTATGAATCAAATTAGAATTCATATGCATGCGGGAATTTTAGTGCGCTTTGGACGCAGCGTATTTTAATTAGAGGGTTTCACAAAATCTAATGCATTAATATTTATTTAAATTACACTTGGATCAAAGGGTAATTAATAAATATTAATAGATTTGCTATGCCTGGACCAAAGGGTAGTGAATAAATTAGGAGACTCCACCGTCACATGAAATAAAATTAATCTAAAAACCTGAATATCGTATTGATTGAGTTGGTGAACCGATTGCCTTAGTAATCCATTGCTCTTGAATTTAAAACCTCAATAATTTACACTCTCTCTATTTAATAAAAAAAAAAAATTTAATTATTTTAATTATTTTTTTAATTAATTTTTTTATTCTCATAAATCGATCTTCTAAATAAAGCATAGGAAAGAGCTTTTCAGTACTTGTTTTCCAATCCTCTAGGGACGATACTCTACTCATTCACTTTATTACTTGATCGACTGGTGCACTTGCCATAGCTATAAATTAGCACGCATCAAGTTTTTGGCGCCGTTGCCGGGGATTCGAGTTTAAAATAATATTGAAATTTTGATCCTAGCTTTACTTTAGAAATTTATTTTTAAATTTTATTATTAAAAAAAAAAAAAAAAATTGTTGTTCATTGCATGACACGTACTGGACATAGTAACTTACTACCTTTAGATCCAGAAATTGAAAGAACTATTAGAAGATTACAGCAAGAGAGAAACATGGCAGCTGAAGATCCTAACGACATCAATCTAGGATTGGATATGGCGACTGAAGGACAGCATGAAGCTATTCGACCAGTATATCGATCATTAAATGATTATATTACACCATCTGTAGCCGATGCAGCTTCGAGCATCAGGAGACCGCCTGTACGAGCAAACAACTTCGAAATAAAACCGGCGATGATCCAGATGATTCAATCAACTATCCAATTCAGTGGATACGTGCATGATGATCCGAATGCCCATATTTCTAATTTTCTTGAACTTTGCGATACTTTTAAAATTAATGGGGTGTCGGATGATGCTATTAGATTAAGGTTATTTCCTTTCTCTTTACGGGATAAAGCTAAAAATTGGCTTCATTCTCTTCCGGCAGGTTCTATCACAACTTGGGATGTCCTAGCCCAAAAATTTTTAGCCAAGTACTTTCCACCTTCCAAGACTGCTAAGATGCGCAACGATATCACTTCCTTTATGCAGATGGACATGGAGACACTATATGAGGCTTGGGAACGTTTCAAGGAATTATTGAGGAGATGTCCACATCATCAACTACCCGTATGGCTTCAGGTACAAACTTTCTATAATGGTTTATCTCCTACTAATCGTTCTATGATTGATGCAGCAGCAGGAGGAACCATTAACCGAAAAATAGAGGAAGAAGCAAATCATACAAACCAAGAAGCAACTTGAAAAATTCTCGAAGTCAAACTTAGCAGGACCAAACAGCAGCAATTCGAAACTTGCGAGATGCAAATAGGTCAAATGCTAAGATAATCTCCGAAGAGACCTCAAGATCCTTGCCAAGAAATTAATGGAGACAAATCCAAGGAGCAAGTCAATGCTATCACCCTAAGAAGTTGTAAAAGACTGAGGAGCCAACATCAGAAGAGTATAGACCGAAGAGCCAATACAAATAAAGAACCATCAACTCAAACTCGTCAGTCACCAAAACAACAGCAGATGGATGCGTCTCCAGTATACGGTTTGCTGATCCAAATGTTGAAGCCCTACGTGCCGCCACTGCCATTTCTTCCAGAAAGACAAAATGCGCAGCAATCCAGATAAGGAATTTTCTAACTTTTTCAAATTCTAAAGAATTTACATATTAAGATTTCTTTTGTAGATGCTATACTCAAATGCCCAGGTATGCAAGTTTTCTCAAAGAAATCTTAACAAATAAGAAAAAGCTGAAAGAGCATGAGAGAATAATTTGAAATGAAGAATGCTCAGCAATATCTCAAAATAAAATTCCAACAAAGCTAAAAGAGATCCAGGGAGCTTTCTACTATCCCTCTGCAATTATGGTGATTGTAGTTTTGATAAAGTTTTATTATTTAGGAGCAAGCAATTAATCGTCATGACCTTTTTCTATTTTCAAAAATTGGTCTGGAGAACCAAAGCCTCCACACTATTACTCTTCAATTAGCCGACAGATCCAATTAAATCCAGAGGAGTAGTGCGAGGATTGTCTTGGTAAAAGTAAAACAAGTTATTTTCCTGTTATTTTATTGTTCTTGATATGAAAGAAGAATTATGATGTACCCTTATTTAGAGACCCTTTTTAGAGCTACTGGAGAGCTTTTAAATAGATATTCAACAAGGGAAATTAATCTTAGAGTCCAAAGATGAACAATTACTTTTAATGTTTTATAAGATATTAACATCCGATAATCAACTTGTTTTCTAATTACATTATTGAACAATCCATTATAATGAGAATTCTGTAGAGAAATAAGTTTGAGTACATATAAAAGAAGTAATGTCAAATTGAAAGAGGAGTTCGATCAAACATGAAAGTATTCCAATTGAAGTGGCACCAGATTGATCCACTTAGATTCAAAGAAGTTCAAGCTGAAGACTATAAATCAGAACTACTAGATCAAGTTTGTTTCTTTTCTTTTTAGTTTGAGACACTTTTTTTATTTTTTGTTTAGTAAATTGTTGTTGCACTTTTACTGCTCGATGATATATTTTCAATTTTACAGAAAAAATCAATGAGAACTTCAACAAAATTTCAAAGCTCCAAAGAATCAGATTAAGACCCAAACAGGTGTATTCTTTCCTATCCTTTATTACATCCTTTATTTTTCTTTCTCCTTTAAATAATATAGAATAATATAAAAAAAAAAAAAATTAAATAAAAATAAAAAAAAAAAAATCATTGTTAAGAAGAAAATCTTGAGCAAAGATAAACTGGATAAGTGATAAAAGATAGAATTATTTGCTAATGAATGTAATGAGTTAAAGAAGTAGATTAGTTGGTCAACTTTTAACAGCTACTTAGGTCATTAAAAGATTATTAGCACTTTTATTGCAACATGCACACTAACAAGCAAAGTAGTATTGATTATAAGGCAACTGAAGATTCAATTATCACTGAAAATTATGGTAATTAATATACACTTCTAATCAAAGAAACTTGAATTTAAGGAAAGAGCTACCTGCCATAAATAAAGTGCAAAAACAGAGTATATGTGGATTGCCCAAAGCCTAGTAACTGGGTCTCTGCACCTAGGTCAAGTGTGGAAATTCACGTAAAACGGTAAGAGAAGGCCAAGGATGCTCAGCAAAAAAAAAAAAAAAAAAAAAAAAAAAAAAAAAGGCAGTGTGAAAGCTACTTAATTCATGAGTATAAATTGAGAATGTATAGAAATTGACCAAAATAAGTGATAAGAGAAGTACTTTGTTCTTCTAGTTTAATACTGAAATGCTAAAGTTAGTCATCACGAACATAAGTGCTATAGACTCTTGATGTACTCTAAGAAAGTTTTTAAATTGTATTGACTAAAAAATTTTGCTTCCGAAGCTCAATGCTTAGTAGCCAATATTTTCTAAACTTTTATGATCTTTAATCCAGATTTTATCTCTGTGATAAATAATTTTATTAAAATATGGTATTAATAAAACATTGCTAAGGACTAGCAATGAATTAAGTTGGGGGTTGATAGTAGTAAAATATACAATAAAAGTATTAAATTATAAAATAAATTAAATATTTTATTAAAATTGATACTTTTACTTAATCTTATGTAGAAATAAGGCTACCAATGTGAAGATCTCATTTTTCTGATTCAGATGAAAACAAAATTCAGGCCAAAACGACTTCAAAACGAGCCCAGAATCGAATTTCAAAAAAAAAAAAAAAAAAAAAAAAAAACCGCTGACGCAACGCTGACGTCAGGATGACGTCAGCATTTTTTGCGGCGTAGGTGGACCAACCGGAGGGTATTTCAGGAATTCACAGGAACGGAGGCGCGCTCTGATTGGTTGAAGAACGCGGCGTTCACGCAAACACCGGGCTCGCGCACGGGTCCACGGAGGGCAATTTGGGAATTCTGGCTGATCCAACGGGCGATTTTCACTGAATCTTGATCGGACGGACGAGAAGAAGGAGCTGATGGACGGCAATCCGCAGCTCCTGTCGAGATCCAACGCCGAGATTCATCCCGACTGTAACTAAAGGTCTGAAGGCTGATTTCAACGAAGATCGACGGCCCAGATTCAATCCATTGGATGATCAACGGCTGTATATTAAATCGGACTTGATCTGGGTTATTTTAATGGGTTTTTTGAGTGGTTTTTGGACCGTTTTGATCAATATCGCACGGCCAGAATTATTCAGATCATAGTTTGAATTGTTTTAGGAGTCTA